>CAUYQU010024882.1:0-46800 GCA_963574635.1 Cheracebus regulus
GGAGACCCTTAATCCTCTTCAGACTTCTCCATTGCATCTCAAAAGGAGAAGTTAGAAGTCAGCCAGAGGAGGGACAGGTTGGCACCACCAGCCAGGTTAAGGATAAGACCCCTACTGCTAACCACAATCCCATTTATAGATCACAGATATGGTATGGAGGAATCTTTCTGGAAGGCACTGTTTTTACTTAAATATGATCAAAACCCCACCTAAGTCACATACCCAACGCCTACTTCATGGATCAAGATCCTTTCACATGTAATTTCTAGAGTTGTAAGCCTTTAAAAGGGCAAGGATTTTCTTTGTTGGGGAGCTCAGCTCTTAGGCAACTATGCCACCGCTGCTCCCAGCCAAATAAATCACCCCTTATTTCCAGTTCAGTGTTTGAGAGATTTGCAGCCTTTCCTGCTTCATCAGGACGGGGACACAGAGCCTGGGTTGTGACACCTGGACAACCAGCATCCCAAGTAATAAACAGAAACACCTTCAGCCACAAAGTAGGAGAAGTGGGCAGAGGGTGAGGAAACAAATCTTTCCCTTTTTTGCTTCATTAGAGTAGCTGGTAGTGCCTAGATTGACAACGAACTGGTGAAGACTAGCAATGGCAGCAGCAGGTGGGGACTTGAAGCATCGCAGACCTGCCACCTGTGTATTTGGAGCTTCCCCCCTTCTGCAGGCATGAATAGTCCACTTGTGACGTGTTGCCAATCTGATGGGGGTCCCAATGGGAGGGTGACACCCTCAGTGCGGGCTCAGATCCGCAGGTACTGAATGCCCTGTGCACAAAGCTGACCTCAAACATAGGCACATGCTCTAATGGGCTTTTCTTAGAGATTAGCAAATTGAGCAGCATCCCATCTAAAGATTTAGAAAGGCTCCTGTGAGCTGAGCAGAGATGGGCTTTATAGGTATAAAAGAAGCAGAAGCAGGGAACAACAAAAAAAAGTAGATTGATCATCTCGAAGTCACTTTCCTTATAGGATTAAAGAAGAGGGAACTTCCTTACCCTGCTGGCTCAGGTAGACTGGGCCCCTTCTGATTGGCTGGAAAACTGGCCTACTTTTAAAATTTAGTTTGATTACACGATGCCGAGCATGAGTGGCTCCATCCTTGTTTGGTCTGGTCTGCTGGGCCTAGCACAGGAGCTCAGTTGAAAACAGTGGACTTTCCTAATTTTCATTTAACACAATTCTGCCTTTATCTTTACTGCTTACATAAACACAGCTCCCTGTAAGCACATGGCCTCCTAGAGTCCTAGGAGTATGTTGGAGATTTTCAAAGCTCACATAGATATCTTATTCTCCAGCTTTTCCTTGTCAGCTTTTGGGTTAGTCTTTTGTTTGCTCCAGATGTTACACCCCCTCAGGCAGCTGTGATGTTAAATAGTTGCCTCTGTTTTTTGACAAATGTATTTGGGAGAAAAGGCTGCTCTGCTGTCAGGTCAAGTAATGGCAACCATGAGAATGGGCCTTCCTGGGAAAACAATGAGCAGATCAAACAATGACAATCCTCTGCGAATGAGTTGCTCTAACTCCCTCCTCACCTCTCCAGTGGCTATTGGGCTGTTGGTTTTCACCAAGATTTGGGCTTTCGTTTTCAAGTTGGCTGTGGAGCTGAGGCATGGGGAGATGGGACTAGGAGAAGTTAAAATGCCACAAAACTCTCTGCTCTTGCTTAATTCCATAATTTATATTGAATAAACTCTCCCCAGATTGCTGCAAGCTTTGGTTAATTTCCAGAGCCCTGAAAATGTTAGTTAAAACCATTTCTGTCAGTTTTCTCATTGCTTTCATGTAGGAAAAAATTTTCAAAGACATTTCCTTTGCCACGTTCACTGACATAATCCCAGAGAGTTTTTTTGTTTTGTTTTGTTTTTTGTTTTTCTTTGAGATGGAGTCTCGCCCTGTCACCAGGCTGGAATGCAGTGGTGCGATCTTGGCTCACTGCAACCTCCACCTCTCAGATTCAAGTGATTCTACTGCCTCAGCCTCCCGAGTAGCTGGAACTAAAGGGGGGCACAACCACACACAGCTAATTTTTGTATTTTTAGTAGAGACGGGGTTTCACCATGTTGACCAGGACGGTCTTGATCTCCTGACCTTGTGATCCACCCACCCTGGCCTCCCAAAGTGCTGGGACCACAGGCATAAGCCATGGTGCCTGGCCCCAGAGAGTTTTTAAAATGTGAGTGTTTTCATTCTTTAAATGGCATAACTGTGTTTTGACTAGCCTGGCTACCTGGCAGGATGTCTTGTAGCCAGGGGAATTCTAGACTAGCTAGTTAGAAATTGAACTTGTCAGGTAGGGGAGGACCTTTCTGTGGGCTATAGGAAGAAGTCCAGGGAAGCAGGGGGAAAATTGTATCCAGAGATGGCCAGGAGATGGGTGTGAGACGGGAACACAGTTCAGTACCATGGCCAGAGGGCACCAGGCCCAGCGCAGATGGTCCTAGGTGTGTGTCCCTGTGCTCATCCACCTCTGTCCTTGGGGCCTCAGCCACAGGGGACTCTCAGTGCTGACCCAGTGCCTGCCCAGAGGGGACCTGCAGGTAGCTGATTCCTGGAGCCTCTTCAGCACAAGCAGGCCCCAGTTGCTGGCTTCCTATTTAAAAGGTCCTGCACTTCCATTTAGCACCTAGGTGGACATTCTCAGTGCTCATTCAGCTGCTTGCTGGGATTTAATTGCTCATCTGAGCTCAGAGATCTTTTGTGGGTGTGGAATATGTTTCCTTTCTTTTTTTTTTTTTTTCCTTTTTTTTTTTTATGGAGTCTTGCTATGTTTCCCAGGCTGGAGTGCAGTGGTGCAAACTTGGCTCACTGCAACCTCCGCCTCCGGGGTTCACGTGATTCTCCTGCCTCAGCCTCCCAAGTAGCTGGGATTACAGGCGTGCGTCACCATGCCTGGCTAATTTTTGTATTTTTGGTAGAAACGGGGTTTCACCATGTTGGTCAGGATGGTTTCGATCTCTTGACCTCATGATCCGCCTACCTCAGCCTCCCAAAGTGCTGGGATTACAGGCGTGGGCCACTGCATTGGGCCCTGCTTCCTTTCTTAAATTCTTTCTGAAGACACATGATAGTGTCACACAGTAAATCTTGAAATCTGAGCTATAGGGCTGTCCTTCTATGATGCCATGTTGATTGGTGGCAATAGTAGGTAGAGATAGATAGCTGCAGGTCTGGACTTGATGATGGATGTTTGGCAGGGGCTGGGGAATGGGTAGGTCCCTGGTTTATTACCCTTAGAATCAGAAAGATTTGAGAAACATCAACTTGAATCTGCTCATTCTCACAAGGTCAACAAGGTCTCCCAAAGAGCAAGGTACATGGTTTTCTGTAAAGTCTGGGGTGTTTCCAGTCTTTGATTGGACCTTTGGTCTCCCTGTGGCCTTGGGCAAGTCATTCACACAACCCCAAGGACTCAGTATCTCATCTGTGTTATGAAAGGGCTGGACTAGTCCCTAGAAACCTCAACAATGAGAGCATATGTATTTTTTATTTGAGGGTCAATGTTCTTCAGCCTGAGTAGCCCCATTCCTTTTCCTTCTCACAGCCAGTATTTCATAAATTTTTTTCTTTTCTTCTTCTTTTTTTTGGGGGTGGACAGGGTCTTGCTTTGTTACCCAGGCTGGAGTGCAGTGGCATTAACACGGCTCACTGCAGCCTTGACCTCCAGGGCTCAAGCAATTTTCCTGCCTCAGCCCCTCAAGTAGTTGGGACTACAGTCACATATCACCATGCCTGGCTAATTTTTCTATTATTATTATTTCTTTTGTAGAGATGGGATATCCCTATGTTTCCCAGGCTGATCTCAAACTCCTGAGCTCAAACGATTTACCCACTGCCTCCTGGGCTCAGGCAATCCTCACACCTTAGCCTTCTGAGTATCTGGGGCCACAGGCACATGCCACCATGCCCAGCTAATTTTTGTATTTTTAGTAGAGATGGGGTTTCGCTATGTCAGCCAGGCTGGTCTCGAGCTCCTGGCCTTAAGTGATCCACCTGCTTTGGCCTCCCAAAGTGCTGGAATTACAGACGTGAGCCACCACACCTGGCCTTCATTGCAGTTTTAGTTTGCATTTCCCTGATACAAATCTGCCATTTTCACTCCTGGCATGGCAAGCTTGTGTCATTAACTGTACCTGGAGTGTTACATCTACCCTGAACTCCTTATCCCCCTTCCTAAGGTCACCTGGGCCAGCCTTCTGACATCCACACACACTTGAACATCTCCCTGACCTGATCAAGACTATTCAGATCTATAAAGTAGAAGCCGAACTCTGTGCTATGGCCCTAACCACCCAGGCCAGGCTCTTTCCAACCCAGGAGCCCTCAAATGATGATGAAGGATGACAAGGCCCCCAATGCAGAAGAAGAGCCATTTTATTAGGTGAGGCATGTGGGATGTTCCACACGCCTGGTGGGAAAGGAGGGAGAGCAGGTTCCTCGGAGAGAAGGCAACTGTGTCATCTTCCAGCACATGGCCAGCCAACGGTGAGCCCTGGGGAGCTGGGCAGAGGGAATGGACTGAGCAGCAAGAAATGATTCTGTTGGGGAAGACCCCAATTAAGATGGAGACTCAAGGCCAGTGAGTGTTACTGGTATTGGCTCATCATCAAACTCATGCCCCAAAGGCATAGGAGGAGGCTGAGACCCTGGGCTAGATCAGGGCTCTGTGAGCAAGTGTGTGAGCGAGTGTGTGTCTGTGTACCCACGTGTACTTGTGTGTGGTGAGTCCACTGCTGTGTGCGTGTATGTGAGTGTGCTGGCATGAGAGTGCATGTGTCTGTACCAGTGGCCGTGTGTCAGGGCGATTGCATGTGTGTTTCTCTTGGGAGCTGTGTTGCTGTACTGCCTGCATCCTTCCACCTCTGCCAGCTTTTCTGTGGGTTTCTCTGTGCAGCCCTGTGTGTGCCTCTGTAGATGCTTGTCTCTTCCTTTGGATGTCATTGCCCCAAGCCCCCGACTGCCTTCTACCCGGAGAAGAACAGCCAGCCCCCAAAATCCTGGGGAGTGGGAAGCGGCACTCACCAGCTCAGCAGAGGCCAGGCCCCTTCCTGGGAAGCTTAGACCTTGATGACAAACTGTAGTCCGTGGATCAGCATGTCTAGAAAAACAAACAAACAAGAAAACAGACAAGAGTCATGATCTCAACGTGAAGGAGCCCACATTCCTCGAGTTGAGGGGCAGGGAATGGAGACCTCTGGAGATCCGAGTGTGTTCAGCATACTTGGAGGAAGCTAGGCCTCCTTCCACCAACCAGCCAAGCTGTTCTCAGTGTCAAGGCTGAGGCAGGAGACAAGGTGTCCATCTCAAAACTATCTGGATAATTCTGGTGGAAAAGGAACCCAAAATGGAAAGAGCTGAGGCCAGAGGGAGCTAGCATCCCAGGGCGTGCAGGGAAAAAACTTCTTAGGGGAAGTTGCAGCTCCTGCAGTAGGGGACAGAGGGATTGAAAGCAGGTACTTACTGACAATGTCATGCACCAGGGTGACGTCCAAGCCACTGAGAACCTCGTTGACCAGAGGGCACACCTGGCCAGGGCAGAGAGGGATGTTAGGCACAGTGGTTCCCTGGAGCAACCGAATTCCCAGAGGGAGTTCCCTGGGGAAATTTCCTGTCATTTTTCCGTGTGAAAGTGATTCTGAGCAGTCCCATAGATCAATGGTTACACATGCACATCAGGTAGAAGGAGAAACTGGAGGCATGAGGGATATTGTGAAGGCCCCAAATCACACAGCAAGCCCCATGTTCCCTGTGTGACATCACATCTGATTCTAAGTAGAGTAGAGGGCTCTGGTTATAGGGGACACTCAAGTGTAGGCTGGAAGACTGCCTGTGGTCATAGAAGGCTGGACAGGGAACTTCTCAACTTCTCAGAACAGGGGCCAATCCATTTCAGCTTCAGTGTGGACAGGCAGGGCCTGGCCTAGAGCAGAGACTCATCAATGCATTTGGAAGGATATAAAAAAGAAACATGGACAGATGGATCAATGGACAAATAGATTGATGAATGGAAGTTATTTATCAAATCCAGGGACTCAGACCTACACAGTCCAGGGCTTTCTTTTAGTGAGAGAGCTCTCAAACCCAAGGATCAGAGGATGCCCACCTTGCCCACTTACCTTGCCCTGAACCAGTTCAGGCAGGACTTTATTCAAGATCCCTGTGAGGCTGTCCAGAAGACTTTGGATGGGGAGGGGGCCAAGTCTGAAAGAGAAAAGTCATGGGCCTGGAGTTGGTGCGGAGAAGGCTCCAGAGGGGCTACTATGAACCCCACAGTCTCAACACTCAGTCACTGAAGCTGAGCCTTGTCCGTCTACACCTGCGTGCAGGCCGACAGCAAGTGTCCTATTGAAAGGGAGTTACGTTTGTGTACAGCAGTGCACACACAGGTCTGTGTAGAATAAACACAAGGTTCACAGAAAAACCAGGTGTCAGTAAGGCTTTGCAGAGTCCATAAATGAATGAATACTACTTAGTATGTAGTTGTCATGAGAATCCAATGAGATGACACATGTGAAGCTTAATGTGTGTGTTCATTAAAAGTTAACCACGTGGGCAACTTTTGTGCAATAGTTATGACATAGTCTCCCCATGTGACAGGTAACTGAAATAAGTAACCTAGTTAGGATCCATGTTTATTTTACCCCTTACTGGGAAAAGCACTTTCACACCTATTATTTTGGTAGATTCTATCAATAACCACAATGCAGTTCCATATTGCAGATAAATAAACTTAGACCTAAATTGGAGAAGTACTACCCAGGTTCACACAGGAAATCTATCCCCATTCCCCTATAATCTGCAGTGTTTAAACTCCAATTTCTTGTTGCAAGATCCAGCATAAAATTGGTTAACTTGGTCTAAGAAGGGATAGTATAAGTGACTATCTATCTATCTATCTATCTATCCATCCATCCATCCATCTGTTCATTCTTCTCTCCATCCACTCAACCATCTAACCATCTATCAGTTCATCCATCCATCCATTTGTCCATCCATCCATCCATCCGTCCATCCGTCCATCCATCTATCCATCCATCCATCCTTTTCACCCTCCCTCCCTCCCATCCGTCTTCCACCCTTTCAGCCTCTCATTCATCTATTCTGTCATTGTCCCATCTTTCCAACCATCCATCCATCATCACTCTGTTATCTCTGGGTAGGAGAAGCCGCTCCTCTGGCCTCACCCATCAAGCAGAGAGATTTGCAGGCTTCCAGGGGAATGGGTGCAGTCACCAAGGACCAGGTGGATCCTCTCATTCTTATCTCTCACGGCTAAGATTTCCGCAGTGATGTTCAGCTTCACAGCCAGCCTCAACAGATTTGCACCAACCAGGGGCCTGCAAAGGAGACAGCCCCACTGGTATCTGGCTCCACCACATTCCAAGGAAGAATATTATTTTCTCCTTGCCAAGAATGCCAGCCTCACCTCACTCCATCTTGCCCACAGTTGTACTTATGTCATTTTCTATCAGGAGAAACAAAGGCTCAAGAGGTCAACTGAGTTTCCCAAGTGACCCAAGGTCATTCAGCATAGCAGCAAATGAGCTGAAGTTGGAGGCTGAGGTCTGTTAGACTCCAGTACCCCCGTTATGGCTACCCATGGTCACCAGGATCTTCCTTTGTGAGCCATCCTCCCATCCCCTCTTGGGACCCACTCACGTATTCACTTGGAGCTTGATGCCGAGAGGGATGGTGACATAGAGACGGTGGCCATCAGGGCTCTGCACAAGGCCAAGTTCCAGCAGCTGGGGGTCAGTGACCTTTATACTGTTCAGGGAGTAATGTTGGAGGGGGAAACATTAGCTCTTCTGGCTCCAAACCCAGAAAGCACCTTTAACCCAACAGTACCCATCCCAGAGGTAGAACTCTCCACCCAGGATAGGGAGACAGGAGGGGAGTCTTGTGGCCCAAGCCACGTGGGTTCTGAGTCACATACAAGTCTTTTCCAGCCTCTTCTGTGGAACTGATCTGACACACACATGGCCCTTTCCTCATCTCCAGTCTATGAGCTATTCAGGACAGCAACTGTGTCTGGATTATATTTATGTCCTGTATGCCAGTGCAGAGCCTTACAAAGAAAGTGGCTACTTCATAAGGTTTGGCTGTGGATTATTGGGAAGGTGGGAAGTGGATATGTGGGTGGATGGATGGAAGAGTAAGTGATTAGGTAGAAGGATAGATGAATGGATGGGTGGATCAGTCAGTGGATGAATAGAAGATGTGGGTGCAACTGCAACTGGAGTAAATCTGCACAAACATTTATGGGTAAGAATCACCCAACCTGTCAGGCGGCCGATCACCAACGTTTAACCTGGGGGTTGAGGAGCAGGAAGTCAGGGAGAATGCAGAGAGGGTGGAAGGAAGCCATTCTCCCATTGTCCTATCTTCCCAACCGTCCATTCATCATCACACTCTGTTGTCTCCAGGAGAAGCCAGCCCTCTGGCCTCACTCATCGAGCCGGGAGGTTATTTGATGGGTGAGGCCATTCACTGAGCCAACCACTGTGCCATATGATTCACACCTTTTCCAGTCCTCTCAATAGACTTCTTTGTGGGTTCTACCAACTCTATTTTATAGATGGAGAAATCAAGCACAGAGAGACAGAGTGTCCAGTCCCAGGTCATCCAACAAGTACATTTGAAAATCAAAGTCAAGAAGTCTGTTTATCTGTCTCCAAGTCAGGGAGCAAGACTCTGGGTGGGTAGGATCTTGGAAATGGCTTTGATGCAGTCCTATCCAGGACCCAGGCTCTCCCAGCTCACTGGCATCAAGCTTCCGTTCTTGCTTTTTGCTTTGAGAGCTCTTGGGTGTTTCACGGGAAACACAATGTTAGACCTTTCCATGGACATCACGCTGTTCTTCATCACACTGATACCATCAAGGTGGAAAGGTTACACTCTCGCTTACATCAAAGGCCATCTGTGTTCTAAGGGATTTCACAGGTGGGGAGAAAAATAAGACCACAGTGTAGTGGGAAGAGCCTTGGCTTTGACTTAGGTAGGTAGAGCGAGAGCCTCGCTCACTTGGCATCACTCTAGCAGTATGAACACAGGCACCTCTGTGCCTTAGTTTTCCCATTTGCAAACTGGAGATGATTAAATTGACCTTAAAGGGTTGTCATGAGGATTACAGTTGATGCTGGGGCCTCAGGAAGTGCCTAGAACTGAGGGCATTGCTGGTTTGGGGAGGATTTGTGTCCCTGCCAGGCTGGAGATGGTCTCAGAACTGAACCCTGGTTCCAGCTTCAGGCCACCCCCTCACTGCTTCAAGGCCACTGCCTGGGGCTGGCAGGTTCCCTGGCAGAAACCAAAGCTCTATTTTAGAACAACTCACTCAATGATGTTGTTCAGGCCAGGGATCACTGATGTCACTTTTCCAAGCAGTCCCCCAAGGAGGCCACCGGAAGTGCCTCCTCCAGGCTTCAGGATATCCAGGAGCGGAAGGTTTTCCAGAATGCCCAACAGGCCCCCAGAGAGCAGGCCATTACTGAGGGCTGGAAATGGGCATAAAGGTCTCTGGGGGTCAGATCTGACAATTCCAGACCCTCAGGCTCCCTCCCCCATCCAGCCCTCCCACTCCCACCTTTGCAGGGTTGTACACACACACACACACACACACACACACACACACACACACACACACGAAAGAGGTTGTCACAGACTCACCATTTGTCAAGATTCCTGCGAGACCTGTGGGACTCAAGGGCAGGGCTGGATTTACATTCAAGGGCAGGGCCTGGTCCAGGGGTGTGGGCAGGCCTCTAAACTGGGCCATGGTCTGGGCTATCAGCCCACAGAAGACAAGGAGGCCCCCAGTTTGAAACATCTTTGCTCTTGGTATCTGTGGACAGAATGACAAGTCCAACATGTCATGGATATCAGACAGGAATTTATCCACACCTACCCCTGCCACCTGGGGGGTGGTGGGCTTGTCATTCGTTTGCTCCCCAGAACACCAGGGGTGACCAGTCATAGCTAACACTGCTGAACAATTTCTCCTTGCCAGGAAACAGGCTGACTGCTTTACGCAATTTCACCTTCATCCCAACCCTAAGACATGGGCGCCTGTTACCTGCATTGCACAGGTGAGGACCGCTGGTCAGGGGTCTACAAAAGAGACAGCCCCACTGGTATCTGGCTCCACCACATTCCAAGGAAGAGGGTTTTTTTCTCCTTGCCAAGAATCCCAGTCTCACCTCACTCCATCTTGCCCCCAGTTCACTTGTTTCATTTTCCAGTAAGAGAAACCAAGGCTCACAGACGTCAAGTGAGTTTGCAGTTGGAAGTTTCAAATGTACTCCCACCCCCTCTTGAAACCCACTTACATACTACTGAGTGTGGGTAACTTTCCCCAAGTTCACAAGTATGCAGTGGAGAGAGGGCTGGAAGCTAGAGCCATGTGAACCCTCTGTTGAATTAAGTAACCATCAGATTTATTCTCCAATCAGACTTGCCTCAATCACTTGAATCGCTGCTCTTCAGACAAAGCAAAAGAGAAGGGTTAAACATGCAAGTGCTGAAGAGCTGAGCTGTTTTGCATCATCTCTGTTCAGTTCTTTGGCCTGAGCTCAGGCCATGGTGGTTTATGGATGCCCTTGAAAGTTACACAATATAGGGGTCGCATGGCCACAGCCACCATCTCATGCAGACCTGTGTTGGGAAATTCCTGGGGCCATCCAAAGTCTTCATTGCATGCAAAGAATCAAGGGGACCAGAGAGGGGTATGACTTTCCCAAGATCATATGATAAATTGATGGCAGAGCTGTGGTTGAAGGCAGATCTCCCTGCAACCCTCCCCTCACCCAACACACAAACATGCATTCTGTCATTTTGACACCATTCTCTTCTCCATAAAGCCGCCCTTGATGGAATTCTGGGCAATCTCTGAGGTCTGGCTTGCAGACCTCTCACAGGTCTATTTTGCAGCCACAAAGTTGTCCAGAGCCAGGGCTAGTACCTACACTTTGAAGACAACTGATGGCTTTGTGCAAAATTCCATCTATTGGCTGACTCAGCTAAAGCTCCATCCTTGTGGTAGAAGGCTGGAAATGAAAGGTCTTTTTGTCCAAACAACCAGACGTGCCCGTCTTAGGGAGACAACTTTGACCAGGGCCTCTGAATCTCTTTTGTACAACAGACCCTTTATGAATCCAATGGAAGCTGAAGATTCTAGTCTCAGAAAAATGCATCAAAATGTATAAAATTGGGTGAAGAATTTTAGGAGGTTTCTGGATCATCTGTATACACATTGGTAACATCAAGTTAAACCTTTTGCCTTAGGGACTTTGATTTAGGGCATGAATAGTGCTCATTTCTGTATCAATGTTACTGGTCTCTTAGGACAACAGAGTGAATGGCCATCCCCACATCCCTGACATTGGCTGGGTCTGTTTCTTTTGCACAGCCCCCAGGGAGTGGTCTTGAGTACAGTCTGCCTGCCCCACAGGGAGGAGCCTGAGATCCCTGCCGTCAAGGATAGCAGAGGGGCCGAAGAATGGATGGATCTTACCTGGACTTCTTAGAGGTCTCAGCAGCTGTCCCCGTCTCCTCTCTCTCCCCGACTCACTTCTGCCGAGGAGGCAGCGTCTTTTATAGTGTGGGGACCAGGAAGCGTGTGATTGGGTGATGGGCTGCTAGATAATTGAGAATTCTGCAATCTGGTGGTGTCTTTCAGGGCTCTCCAAAGTAAATAATTGCCAATCACATTAGCAGGTGGGAGAGTTAAGCTATTTGGTCGACAAGACAAACAGAGAATAACCTGAGATGGGATGTTACTCAAGACTTTATGGTTTCCTGAGCGGAGCCAAGGCTGGGGACCGACGCTCCCAAGGTAGCTTGGAGCATTGAAAGGAACAGCCACTCAAGGCCCAGGAAGGGACCTTGGTCTCATCTCTTGCTCCCTTTCCTTCCTTGTCTTTTTTTTTTTTTTTTTTCTCCAATGGGAGGATTCTTTCTCCTAAAGTGTCAAAAGAGTCACACTACATCCTACCTCTGGGGTGTGTCTCAACTCCAGGGCATGAGTCTCCTGTTCCAGAGCCCCTACTGCAGGTCAGGAGCTCTCCATCCTCATGAGAACCCCAGGAGGGGGAGGTTACTGCTCCGCTTTTACAGAGGAGGACACTGAGACCCAGTGGGGACAAGTGCCCAAAGACCCAGAGAGGATGCGGCAGAGTTAGAATGCAATTCTCTGAGAACGAAAACAACAAAAACAAGACTAACAGTGCACAGTTGCCGAGCTCCTGCTGTACGCCTGGCCTGCTGTGGCGTTCACATGTAGCATCTCACAAAATCCAGCCCCGTGTGAGGCGGGAATGAATACTCCTGTTCTACAAGGGGGAAACTGAGGCCGAGTACGAGGCGAGCTGTCCAGAGATGCACTGCTGGCCTGGGTGAGACATCCACACTCGGGTCCTTTCCCCGAATCACGCGCTGAGGCGGAGGTGCCTCTCCACAATTGCCGGCCGTTTTGATTTCCCCATGCTTTCGTGCTTCCCTTTTTATTTTTTAAATTTACGTTTAATTTTTATTTTATTTTTTTTTGAGATGGAGTCCTGCTCTGCCGCCCAGGCTGGAGTGCAGTGGTGTGATCGCAGCTCACTACAACCTCTGCCTCCTGGGTTCAAGTGATTCTCTTGCCTCAGCCTCCCGAATAGCTGGGACTACAGGTGAGTGCCACCACGCCCGGCAAAGGTTTTGTATTTTTAGTAGAGACGGGGTTTCAACATGTTGGCCAGGCTGGTCTCGAACTTCTGACCTCAGATGATCTGCCTGCCTCGGCCTCCCAAAGTGCTGGGATTGCAGGCATGAGCCACTGCACCTGGCCACTTCCCTTTTTATATCCTGGAAAAGCGTTTCCAAGTTCCCAGGCCTGAGGGATCCTGCGGCATCCTGATCTCTATCCTACCCTTTCTTCTCCCTTTCCCTAAATGGAGTAATCAGCATTTATCCCCACCACTGGGGCCTTTGGCGTCTGCTCAGCAGGTGAAACAATGAAGACACAGAAGGGCCAAGGTCCTGGACCAGTGAGTGCAGCTCTTACCCTGCAAAACCTAACACCATGTAAGCAAACGTGGAGAGAAAAGGAAGAAATGTGCATTTGTTAAGCACTGACTGCATGCCAGGTGCTCTCCATATTTGAACCTCGTCTTCTTCAGGAGTGGTTGGTATTGTTGTCTCTCATATGTTGGATGAGGAGACTCAGGATCAGAAATGGTGACTGCTTCCTGGGGACACACGAGTGAGTGCTGCAGTCAGTTGACCCCACCGCCCTCCGGGTCTGTCTGAGTCCCTGGTAATCAGCGGGCCACACTGCCTCCCTCACAGTAGGCCTTTGCCGGCCTGCTCCACTGCTCTCCAGAGTCTGGGTGGTGCCTCCAAGGGTTTGGGGCTGTGGCTTTGAACTTAGTTATCCATTCAAGGTCCTTGCTGGACTCTGCCCATGTCTTGTACATGGCAGTCATCCTCACAGTGGTCCCATCGTATAACTCTTGTGGGTTGGGTCAGGTTGCTACTATCCTTGTGGGGAAACTGAGGCAGACAAGGCAAGGAAGTAGTTGAGTTTGTGCAGCCAGTTAGTGAAGGCTTACACCCTCTGGTTTGAGGCCGGGATGCTGTGTCTGAATTGCAGCAGGAAGCAGGTGAATTTGGGCTCAAATGGCCCTGGTTCAAATCCTCCAACCCTGGGCAAGTCACTTCAGTCCCCTGGACTTCCTCACCTGTAAAATGGGGAGAATAAAATCTGCCTCACAGTTCACAAACTCGGGCATCCACACAGCTTTCTGATTTATCTATACTTTACCGTTTCCAATGCCATTTTGCACAGTAACGGAAATGTCCCCATTTCCCCCTGGGGTTTCATGTCTGTGCCATGGGCTTCGTTTGTGCCAAGGAGGCTGCCTGTCCCTGTTTTTGGCTGGCAATACAGAGACAGCCACGTGCCGTCTGCCCCTAGATTGCAGAGACACCATACTTCCCTCCTGGTGAAAGTTCCCTTTGGACTTAGTGTTTATTTTCAACTCCTTTGTAAGACACAGAATCATTCTGCTATTCACCAGTTCCTTGGGCCTGACCCAGGACTGTGGGGGACTGCCCAAGCCCTCCTGCCTGGATCCACCTAGACCCCCCTGTGACCCCTCTCTCCCTGGGGTCTCATCCCTCTTCCGGCTCTGGGAGGGAGCGTGGACATGGACACCCTCTGTCCCTGGATCCCATACACGTGCCTGGGCTTCTGTTCCCCTCCTTCCATGGCCAGGTCTTCCTGGGAGCAGCAAGGGCCCTAGGCACCGTCAGAACCCACCAGAACTACGCTCCTTCCAGTTCTCCTGGAGCCTCACACTTCACCAACCCAACATAGCGCATTTTGGGTCTTGGGGGCAGGAAGCCTTGCTTCAACACATTACATGTGTGCTATTCTCAGACTCTTCTATGCCTTGAGTTTAACAAGTCAAAAGCCAAGATTATAAAAACAAAAAAAGTTACAGTAAAATTGATGTCTTCTTTTAGTGGTATGGTCCTTTGAGTCTTACCATATGTATAGTCAGCCACCATCATAATCAGGGTACAGAACAGTTCCATCCTCCCAAAAAGCACTCTCATGGGTCCCCTTACCTGCCCCCACCCACTGGCAACCACCTTGTTTTGTTCTCTGTCACTCTCACTTTATCAAAAACCCATGCTCTTGAAATTCAAGAGCCTCCTTTCTGCTTCTGTGGAAACCGCCTTTCCTTGAGGCCACAGAGACTGCAGGCTCCATGCCCTGAAGAGGGGAAGGGTCTCAGGGCACCTGGAAACAGGTGGAAGGACCCACCACGAACATTTTAAGAGGTTTTCCCACACTGGTGACGTTAATGCCCTCTCCATGTGTTTCTCAGAAACTCTAGGTGGTTCCTTTCCTTCCTACTTCTCAGGTTGCAACTGTGTTTGGGAGCCTTTGCTCAGGTTGCTTTGTCAATCAAGAGATCCATTTCTGGCCAGGCATGGTGGCTCACACCTGGAATCCCTGCACTTTAGGAAGCCAAGGCGAGTGGACCATTTGAGGTCAGGAGTTCAAGAACAGCCTGACCAACATGGTGAAAACCCGTCTCTACTAAATTACAATAATTAGCTCAGTGGTAGTGGCTTACACCTGTAATCTCAGCTACTCGGGAGGCTGAGGCAGGAGAATTGCTTAAGCCTGGGAGGTGGAGGTTGCAGTGAGCCGAGATTGTGCCACTGCACTCCAGTCTGGGTGACAGAGTAAGACCCTGTCTCAAAAAAACAAAAGAAAGAGAGAGAGAGAGAGAGAGAGAGAGAGAGAGAGAGAGAGAGAGAGATCCATTTCTAAAGGGCAGAATTGGTGTGATTTTTCAAAGGGATCTGACCTATACGAGGTGTATTCTCTAGAATGTGAGAATCGGATGCAGGATCTGCTCCCCAGTAGAAAGGTCAGGGTGGGGACTGAGTTTGAGAGTGTCCTCAGATGGCATTGGAAGCTCCAGAGAGTTTGTAGAGAGCTAGGAACCCCAAGTTAGGTGAAAAAAATATACATTCTCAAGTATGGTTTGCTTCAGGCAAGCTTCCCTTGCCTTTGCGATTAATCTTTGCACTTGCATGTAAAGTGCAAAAAAAAAAAAAAAAAACCCAAAAACCTACTACTAATGATAAACAACCTTTTGTGAGACACTAAAGCTTTACACCACTTGTAACAAGCCTGTGGGGAAACTGAGGCTCAGGGAGGGCAGTGACCTGCCCGGGGTCACCTCAGCTGAGAAGAGGTGAAGTCAGACTGTCATCTGGGCTTCAGTGCTTACTTCAAATACAAGTTTGCATCACAGTTTTCAGTTCTGAAAGCACCTGCTCATCTTCGCTGGAGCCCTCCTGTTGGCAGAGTGCTTCCCTCCAACTCTTTTTTTTTCTTTTGACACAGTCTCACTCTGTCGCCCAGGCTGGAGTGTGGTGGCGCCATCACAGTTCATTACAGCCCCAATCTCCCGAGCTCAAGTGATCCTTTCGCTTCAGACTTCTGGGTAGATGGGACTATAGATGTACACAACCACACCCAACTAATTTTCATGTTTTCTGTAGAGACAGGGTTTGCCATGTTGCATAGGCTGGCTTGAACTCCTGGGCTAGAGTGATCTACCTGGCTTGGCCTCCCAAAGTGCTGGAATTATAGGTGTGAGCCACCGTGCACAGCCTTAAAAAATTGTTACTGTAGTAAGAACACTTCACATGAGATCCACAGTTTTTTTTTTTAACAGTCTTTCTTTCCCTTTCTCTCCTTCTTTCTTTCTCTCTCCCCCTTCCTTCCTTTTTCTTTCCCTTCCTTCCTCCTTCCTACCTTCCTTCCCTCCCTCCCCCCCTCCCTCCTTCCTTCCAACAAAGAGTCTTGCTCTGTCTCCAGGCTGGAGTGCAGCGGCATGATCTTGGCTCAGTGCAACTTCTGCCTCCCAGGCTCAAGTTATTCTCCTGCCTCCGCCTCCCGGGTAGCTGGGATTATAGATGTCTGCCACCATGCCCAACTAATTTTTGTATTAATATTTTTAGTAGAGACGGGGTTCCACCATGTTGATCAGACAGATCTCAAACTCCTGACCTCAGGTGATCCACCCACCTCAGCCTCCCCAAAGTGCTGGGATTACAGGCGTGAGCCACCACACCGGCCTTAACAAAATTTTAAGTGTACAGTACAGCACTGTTAACTCTAAGCATGGTGTGTGTGACAGATCTCCAGGACTGATTTGCTGCACCCCCTCTGTGAGCCTCAGTGTCCTTGCTTATGTCACAGAGCTAACGACATCCACCTTCTAGGGCTGCGGGAGGGCTGCAATTTGGGGAAACACATGTAGCTCCGAGCCCAATGTGGCTCAGAGTCAGTGCCTCGTAGTGGGAGGGCATGGAAGTTACAAGGCACAGAAAGGCAGAGCCTGGACTGAGGTTCTGAACATTTGGGGCTGAATATGGCCTTAAACCATCCTCTAATGTGGACCCCAGTACCCTAATAGAAGTCCATTGTCCAACAAGCCTTTCCAGAAGGAAATGTAAGGAGTCCATGTTCCGTGAACCTTAAAATGAAAACGGAATGCCAGAAACCCAAGGAGGTCCCTACGGGAAGCCCTGCGCCACTGCAGGAGGGGTCAGGAGGAAGGCAGACAAAAGCCGCCTTCACCCATGAACCAGGCAGCCTTGTTGGGGACCAGGCCTGGCCCTCCTGTGTTTGCTCTTTGAATCATAAGCAGGAAGAACCCCACAAGCTCAAGGCTGGCAAGAAGAATGCTAGCGTTTAGGGTTGCAAATCCCCGGTGAAGCATTTCGGATTAGGGAGCTTGAATTGAAAGATGGAGACGTGAGATTCTCCTGCCCTATTCTCATCTCTGAAATGTTGACATTTCCTTATTTGAGCTTGTCTCATATTTCATCAGTTCCCCCGTGTGTGTGTGTGTGTGTGTTTCAGGGTGGGGGGTGTTGGAAGGAAGGGAAGACCGGGAGGGAGGATTCACAGGGGTTGAGCGTGTGAGCTCTAGAGCTGGCTGCCTGAGTGCAGTCAGTGTGGCCATTTCCCTGCTGTGTGACCTTGGACAAGTGACTTTATTTCTCCGAGCCTCAGGGTTCTCATGTATATAGTGGGCTGAAATTTTGTATCTGGTGGGGTTGCTGGGAGGCATTGGCAAGATGCTGAATGTAAGCTCCGAGCACCAAGAAGCTCTGTGTCTACCAAGTGCTTAACGTGTGTGTGACTGGGATTAATATGTGTGTGTTATTTCCTCTTGATTTCTCAGGATGCTTTCTCAATTCTTGGTTGGAGGAGAGTGGGAATCCATATTTAATAATTGAATAGTCAACAGTCAAATTGTTAACAATGGATTAAATGACATTTTATTTTTATTTTTTTGAGACAGAGTTTCACTCTGTTGCCCAGAGTGGAGTGCGTTGAAACGATCTTGGCTCACTGAACTTCTGCCTCCCGGGTTCAAGTGATTCTCCTGCCTCAGCCTCCCGAGTAGCTGGAATTACAGGCACCTGCCACCATGCCTGGCTGATTTTTGTATTTTTAGTAGAGACAGGGTTTCACCATGTTGGCCAGTCTGGTCTCAAACTCCTGAGCTCAAATGATCCACCTGCCTTGGCCTCCCAAAGTGCTGAGATTACAGGTGTGAGCCACTGTGCCTGGCTGGATTAAATTACATTTGATAAGCATTTCTCATAAACCCATCACATGTGAAATATATTGCAAATGATTTTTCATGACTTTACTCCTTATAAGCATCCTGCATTGTAAATACATATATGTACTTTTTGGAGAGACAAAGTCTTGCTCTATCACTCAGGCTGGAGTGCCATGTTGTAATCATGGCTCAATATAACCTTGAACTCCTAGGCTCAAGCAATCTTCCTGCCTCAGCCTCCCAAGTAGCTGGGACTGCAGATGTGTGCCACTGCCTCTAGCTAATTTTTCAAGCTTTTTATAGACATAGGGTCTTGGTGTGTTGTCTCAGCTGATCTCGAACTCCTGGCCTCAAGCAATCCTCCAGCCTCAGCCTCCCAAAGTGTTGAGATTACAGGCATGAGCCATCACAACCGGCCAATATTTTTATTGTCAAAATTGTTAAACTACATTACACATAAGAAAAATGCACATATGTAACTATCTCAATGAGCTTTTAGAAACCAAACATCCTTTCCCATAACCAGCATCCAGATCAGGACACAGAACGCTATGAGCTCTCCAGAAGCCTCCCTCAATGCCTCTTAGCATCTAACCCTTGCCCCAAAGTAACCACTATCTTATCTCTCACAGTACGGATTAGTTTTGCTATTTTTGAACTCACATAAATGGGAGATGCAACACGTGCCCTTTTTCTTTCATGGAACATTCTGTTTATGAGACTCATCCATTTGACTGTGTACAACTGTAGGTCATTTCCATCACGATGGCGATGCCGGTGGTGCCTATCCCAAAAGATATCTTCCCATTCTATTTTTCATTCTTTGATGGGCACTGGGGGGATGTTGAGTTTGGGGTTCTGATGAACGTTGCTGCTGTGAGCTTCCTTGCCTTTTGCTACACATGTGCATGCATTTTTTTTAAATATATTTTTTACCTATTTTTTATTATACAAAATGTGTAAGAGAACAAATAGTGGTGAAATGTATGTTAAGTTCTCAACTTTCATAAAGAAGTAGTTTAAGATGCATTCTGAATGTTAACAAGTAAAAGGTTTCAACACTTTTATTTAACCACTTAAGTGGCATAAATTTCAATGCAACAGAAGGCCATGGAAAATCAACACTACTATATTATTTGTGCGTAAGTATTAATTGCTTGAGGACATAAAATGTTAATATTATTTACCTTTACACTAGCCAATTGAAATAGAAAATTGAGATAATTCCCACAGGAGAAATCACATTTGCTTCAATTACGTGGATACTTCAGATGAAAATAACTTTTATGTCATAATTACCTACATCATTCAACTTTATATATTGATGCAACTTTGATATGTCAGTTCCAATGATGGGGAATTTTTTAAAAATACAATTTGTTGTACTTTATGGAGATTTATGTTCTAAAATTAAGTCTAAAAATCATAGGTATCGGAAGACATGCTTTCTTATTGGACGAAATAAGGTAACTGTTTCAAAATTATCATAATAAGGTATAAGCCAGTGATGACTTATAATACAAATAAGCATCTCAGAGACAGTCTTAAAAATTGATTCTTTTGAAGGTCGCTGTTGAAATACCTAATGCAACCAGATCGAAATTTGGAAGTAAGTATCAGCAGTTACCTGCCAGAACATGTGGTTTAAAGATTTCTTACACAAGGAAACATGTTGCTCAGCTTTATAAGGGCATAAATATAATTTAGAACACACAGTGATCTAAAACCCTAACCTGTTGAGAATACAGTAGGTAGTGGAATTGCCATAAAGCAAGCCTATGTTTAACTTGAGGAGATGCTTTTTAAAGTGGTGGTAGAATTAATCGCCCACCAGCAGCGTGGAAGGGCTCCTGTTGCTCCACATCTCACAAGGTTTCTATTCCCATTTTGCAAATGATGAAGACCGAAAGGCAACATGCTTTGTCCCAAACACAGCTAGTGAATCCTAAGCCTAGACCATCCACTCATTGGGCCACAAATATTTACTAAGCATGCACTCTGTGCCAGCTGTATGCTGGGGCTGGGATTCATGGGTCGCCATGCTGTGTGGCACTTACACCCTCGTGGACCTGCTGGTTGGGCTGAATTGAAGGTGAGCTCAGATGTATTTGGTGCCCACGTTTTTGCTTTTCCACTCTCCCGCCCTTTCTCTACACACCCTTGGAGCCCAGCAATATTCTTGACACATAGTAGGTGCTCAGTAAATGTGGAATGGATAAATGACAGAATGAGAAATCTCAACAGCCCCCTCCCTGCATCGAGAGCAAAGCTGTAGATGGGCTTCTGACTGCAAAATAGAGGCCAAGAGTGTTTTGTTTTTTCCCCCTGGTATTTCTGGGCTGATGAGCAACTGTAGGGATATTTGCTCTCAGGAGAATACTTAATCAGGTCTGACTTCTGGACCTAAGATTCAGGGCTCAGGCAGGAGGGACCTCTGTACCCTTCAGAGCTAGAGTTTATTGTGGGAAAGGATGGGATGTCCACAGGACCTGGGGTAAAGGCTTTAGGGTAGCAGAAGCCCCACTCTAAGGGACACTTGAGGTCCCAAGATGTGGACTTTCCTGACCAGCAGTATTCAGGCGGAGGGTTGGCTGGATTCATGGTGGCTTGGTTCGTGAGCAGCCTCTTGTTCTGTAAAGAGAAGAGGTAGCATCTGTCACCTGCATGCCCACCTCCCAACTCCCACAATGAAGGGAAACCCTTATCCATCCATTCATGGTGACCAAGGGCAGGTGCCAGAAGCATTCATGTGAAAACCCTCCCCAAATGATGCTGAATTTATTTGCTTCTCGGTGTCTTCACTTCACTAGTCTGTGAGCTCTATATGGGCAGGGACTGTACCTGTTTATCTGTAATTGGAGTAGAGGTGGTCCAGGTTTGGGGTGGGGCCAGTGCTCCCTACTAGATTGGGTGGAGATCTTGGGAGAAGCTAGAATCTCTGATAACCTGAAGACTTCAGTGACTTGGCAGGGCACAGCCTGCTTGGTAGGGGTGCCTTCTGCTGTCCTAGCTCTCTTGGGGGATAGTGTAGTCATTGTCATATGGTCACCTCTAAAGTGTTCTCACAGCACATGCAGATACACCCCTCAGTAGGCCTCCCTGGGGGCTCCAGGGCAGGGGGTACCTCTTTCAGCCACTTGCCAGTCCTAAGGAGTCCTCACTGGATGCACCAGACACTCATCCATGAGGCTTTTCAACAGTTTCACATCCAGCTGCTCGAGGATTTCCCTGATGAGAGGACATACCTGGACCATGAGCACAGAGAGAAGGATTAGACCAGGAACGGGAAAAGGAGCACTGACGTGCCTGTGGCTGGAAACTTCAACTCCATGGGATTTTTCCAATAGGAAGCGTGGCCAGAGCAGCTGCCTTGTAGTGAGTGCCAACTACCTGCTTAATGGCATGTACAACACTTCCATGCTCTGCCCCCCAAATACTCACCATATAAGACAGGGACTGTAGTAGTTTCCATGCTATAGGTGCGAACATTGAGGCTCCGGGAGGCGAAGTCTCTTGCTCAAGGATAGGCTGGTAAAACTCATGGCCAAACTTTATTTATTTATTTATTTCACTCTAATGATTGTTTCTTTTGCTGTGCAGAAGCTCGGGAGTTTAATTAGATTCCATTTTTCTATTTTGGCTTTAGTTGCCATTGCTTTTCGTGTTTTAATCATGAAGTCCTTGCCTATGCCTACATCCTGAATGGTTTTGCCTAGGTTTTATTCTAGGATTTTTTATGCTGTTAGGTCTTATGTTCAAGTCCTTAATCTAACTGGAGTCAATTTTAGTGTAAGGTGTCAGGAAGGGATCCAGTTTCTGCTTTCTGCACATTGCTAGCCAATTTTTCCAACACCGTTTATTAAACAGAGGATCCTTTCCCCATTGCTTGTTTTTGTCGGGTTTGTCAAAGATTAGATGGTTGTAGATGTGTCGTGTTGCTCTGGAGGCCTCTGTTCTATTCCATTGGTCTATATCTCTGTTTTGGTACCAGTACCACGCTGTTTTGATTACTGTTGCCTTGGTGATCCTGATACAGATGATCCAAGAGTGCTCCATGAGAAACACTTCTGACTAATGATAAAACAGCTATGTCTTGGACACATTACAACCTAATGGCTATGGTCTACTGTTCCTCTATAGGATCTTTCCATGATCATCGAAAACTGAACAAGGCAGCTGTATGGAGATTGTTGTATACCCTGCTCTAGGACAAATGAATGATCCCTTTTCCCTTTGCGCTATAGAGATCTATCTTCTCCAGATGGACTATGATCTCTTCTTTAAAAATAAAATCAGTGACTTTTATTTAATGTTCACAATGTATCATAATTCCATAACTAATGAAAATGACCTGAGAATGTTACAAAGCACAATGGTGAAAAAGGAAATTAGATCCATTGATGTTTTTAACATTTTCCACTTTCTACTTTGCATCCTGTCTTAGAGTTGAACTTTGGTGTCTAGATGCCCTGAACTTCAAAGAAAATTCTAGCTCTTAAAGCCTCAACATTTTCAGGGTTATCACTAATGGCTACTGCTATCATTGCTGACATGAACTTATGAACTACTAAATAAACTTGACATAATTCATATTAATCAAGATGTCAGATAGGAGCACTTATCCTATCCCCCATTTGAGTTATGTGTCTCATACATTCTTCCCTTGTGAATGGTGCCATCATATCAGTTGAACATTGAACTGCAGCTTAAAGTCAAGTGGTTGAATTACTTAAAGCTATCCTTAGATGTTTAAGAATACAGTGGTCAAATTATCACCTAGAAATTAGTGTATCATAGCAGAAAAGTTGACAGTACCAGGAGTCCATAGAGGACCATATTAAAGACAAGCAGAGGGGGCGGGAAAGAAAATAAAAGATGAGAAAGATAATATAAGGTACTATGAGGGCAGAGCAGACAGGAGTGATCGATAAATTACTGACTTGGGAAGACATGATGCATGGCATATAGTAGTTGTTCAATGTATTTTTGTGGGATTTAAAAATCCATGAAATTTTCCTAAGGCTTTCTTAAGAGGCAGCTAAGCAAATAGGCACATGACTCTATCAACAGAATTATTTAAAAGAAGGTAAACCAAAAGGAGATCTAGTAGACCTAAAGATAGATCCACAGAAATTACAACTATCCCCAGAGAAATTTAATATATGTTATTTTCTATTTCCCTCATTGTACTTTTGTTCCCAAAGGACTTATCATATTTATAACCAATAGAAGCTGTATTTCTAATACCTAATAAGATGCAGTAATTAAAGAGAAAGCAAGAGAGTGGCATGGAAAAGAGGGTAAATTCTTGTAGAGCAAAACAAATTTTGTGATCTGATCTTGGAAAACGTTTTTAAGTACTGACAAAGCAGAATACAGTTTATCATGAATCTAACGAAGCTTAAGCTTCAGAGCCCCTCACTTGAATAGGTTCTTTCCAAGCCCTTTTATTAAGGAAACACCTCAAAATTGTGTAAGCTCTAGTATCCATGCGTGTATATGTATGTGTACATGTATAACTGATGATGGAGATGGCAAAGCTGACCAAACTAGATTTGAACACTCAAAGTACAAGCACGCAAAGCAAGTTCTAATGCTTTTGAATACAGTAAAAACTAGTTTGTAGCTACCAAAAGAAAATTTCCTGCTGTGAAGCTATCACTTAACTTATCCATGTTGGTTGTTTTGGGATCTTCAAGTTAATTTTGAATAAACCATTTCAAATTACTTCAAATGTTTTCCCTATACTTTTTAAATGTAACATTTCAGAGAGTGATGCAAATGGTAGTGTACCAATACATACATACAAGAGAAAAAACTCCAGATCATCTCTATACTTTGTTTTTATAATAATGATATTAATAAAACTAAGGTAACAATTATTGTGGGATTACTACATGCCAATCACTATGCTAAACTACTTCATGTGTATTACTTTATTCAATCTGATTTTAAAAAGTTATACTTTACCTTACTTTGTTTTTATAATAATGATTTTAATAAAAACAATAAGGTATCTAACAATTATTGCAGGCTTCCTACATGACTATTTGAAACTACTTCACATGTATTACTTTATTCAATCTATTTTTCTAAAGTTATACTTTACCTTTAGAAGACAAATGCCACAACACTATCAAAAATGATGATGTCTTTATTTTCTACCTGTCACTGTCAATCAATCAATTAGTAGGCCATGAACAACTTAAGGGCAGTGTGGTATCTTATGTATATTTGTAATTTTCAGTAGCAGCAAGAAATAAGAATGTGAATAACTGAATGGTTGACTTAAGTAATGTAGTTGTACTGCTTATCCTCTACCCAAGTTAATACTGGATCCTGTGGAATACACAGGATTATAAAATATTCCTTTTTTAGTGTGTGATTGAGTGTAAAATGATCTGGAATAAATAAAACTTATAGCACTGTAGCAAATGAAAAACAGCATGATACAAACTTTATTCAGCGATCTTTTTTTTATTTTTAAAAATATAATTTTTAAATATGTTAAAATGTAACTTTTAACACTATATCAGTAAGGAAAGATAGAACCAAGTAATTACTGAATAGAAATTTTCGTAGAAAACAACAAGAATTGCAGATGAATTTGAAAGTATTATATCAAATCAAATAATTAAAATTATGTATAAAATTATAAGTAATAGATACCAATGATATTGCTAATCTTCTCAATTACAAGATTACAAAACCCGTGGGTGGCATCTATTTCATTTTGTAAGCCTAATTTTAATTTCTTTTTAATATTGCTTGACTTTAAAATAATAATAATAAAATGCATAAAGGAGGAGAATATGATAGAATGAAAATTTTCAAAATAGTTAAAAATATGGCAAGGTCAGACATTATAATTAAACAATACCAGCATCTTGTCTCAATGTAACAGCCATATGCAAGTTTATTTCAAATTCTCCAAGTCTTTGTTTTGTCACCAAAGTAATTTTAATTACTTCTTATTTTCTAGCAGATAAATAACAGATTCAAAGTGGATCACTGGAGAGGGAGAGATGGACTTTTTCTGCTTCTCCGTGTTACTAACTGTAGATCATTCTACTGTGTCATATTGTATACCTTTTTCATCAGCTTGTTTCATATACTTATTACAGCTGTTTTAAAGTCTTGTCTGTTGATGTCAACATCTGGGCTATCTATGAATTAGTTTTGTTGGCTATTTTATTCTTTTGATTACAGATATTTTCCTGACTCTTCATTTGTCTTGTAATATTTTATTATATGCTAGACATTATGCATAAAAAGAAAAAATGAGACAAGTAAATAAATGATCTTTGCCTCCAGGAAAGGTTGCATCTCTTTCTCCATCAGCCCTCTACTATGGGATGGTACTGGGTGGAGGATGGGAAGTGACAGTCAATCCAATCCATAGTTGAGATGGTTCTGGGCTTTGTTGCAGCTTCAGTTAGATCCAGTTTACCACTGGTTTCATCTTTTCCATAGGACTCAAGATTTAAGCACCAGTGAGACATTAAGACCTTCCTGTGTTTTATAGCCCAATACTTAGCTTTCCAAACTGCAGGAAGTTGCATTCTGCTGCCCTGTCCTCTTTCAGTGAGATGCTATTATGTACTCAGGAAAAGCACCATACATCAGGTGTGGGCTGGCAGCACCTATTTGAGACTTTTGCCCTGTCCCAATCTTTGGCTCATTAGCTGTGTGCTCTCAGTAAAAGTCCTGTGGGAAAGAAATGGCCAGTGGGTATAGACTCACTATAGGAGGATGCTCCTTGGCGATCTAATCCACCACACCAGCCCACTGATGGTTACTGAGAATTCATTAAGAGTGGAACTGGTTTCCATTTACCCCAGTCTATGATATATGTGCTCCTTATTCATAATGCCTCCAGAGATAAAACAACCTGCCATTTCTCTCTTAGAAAAGTCTGTGACTCTCTAGAATTTAGTTTATTTCTTTTTTCTTTTTTTTTTTAATCTTCAGCTCCCTGGCAAGTTTTTGAAAAACTATGGTTTTGTAACACATCTAGATTGTTCTTAGTGTTAGTCAATGGCTATTTATTAAGAGGCTGGAATGTAACAAGTAGAATCAGACTTCCATTGACTTCTCCAAGTCTTCCATTCACTGTTCCCTCTCTGAAACTTCCTAGCCATTATCATCCTCATCCACTATTCAGTCTTAAAATATTTCCCATCCATTCCCCCTCATTATGCTGTCCTTCAATGGGACTTGGCATCAAAGCACCAGTGAGACATTGGGGCCTCTCTGTGCCTTATAGCCCAATGCTTAGCTTTCCAAACTGTGTGAGGTTGATCTCCATTGTGCTGTTCTGTCCTCTTTCAGTGTGGTGCTATTATGTACTCAGGGAAAGTGTGGTGCACCAGGTGCAGGATGGGGGCACCTGTTTGAGCCTCTTGCCCTGTCCCAGTCTTTTGCTAAAAGCCTAATGCAAACCCAATCTGCTCAGCAAGGTGTGCTGAGAGCCACTGCTGTCCATAGGTGCTTTCCCTGATCTCACAGCACTGACACTAGTGCCATGTGCCAGGAGAACACCACTCTGCATAAGGCAACACTGCTTTACCTTTAACATAAAAAATACGTACATCTGATCTTTCCAACAGGAAGTAAGCCACGTGAAGTCAGGGACCATATTGTATCAGTTGTCTGTCTCAAAACATTTAGCAAATGCCTTGCACAAACACATGCTGATTGAGTCCTCAGAGAATCAGCGTCTCCAGATGTTCCTTCCCACTTGAGCAAATCCTAGGCTCCCAGTCCTTGGACTTATTTATTTTCATGGAAGATGGCCAGTCCTATTTCCTATGCATCAAAGTTTCTATTGTGACCTGTTGATCAGGAAACACAAAGTGTTTTTCTTTACTGACTCTACTCTCACACAACACTTCAGATCTCTAGATGTGTGGGGAGGTTTTCCACAATAATTCAACTCAGTTCTCTGGCAGACACTAACTGGCTATCCCATAATTAAATTCAATTCTGACCCTATCTACTTAAGGTTAGCATCTCATCCCATAGGTTGTGGGCTAGCCCCACAAGACTGCTGTTACTTCAGATGCCAATTCTAAGTGCAGATTTTCACCTGTGCTTCTGAGTGGTGATACATCAGACGCTCCCAAGGCCTCTTCTTAGGGTTTGATCATTTGTGTGAATGGCCCACAGAACCCCAGAAAAGAATTTGTTTACTAAATTACTGGTTTTTTAATAAAGGATATAATATGGGAACTGCCAGATGGAAAGATAAGTAGGGTAAGGTATGTGGGAGAGGGTGTGGAGCTTCCATGATCTCTCAAAATATGCTGTCCTCCCAGAGTATCTGCATGTTTAGCAACACAGAAACTCTCCAAACTCCATTTCTGGGGGGTTGACATAGGCTTCATTATCTAGGCACAGCTGATGAAATTACTGGCCAGTAGTAACTAGCTCAGTCTGCAGTCCCTCTCTCTTCCCCAGGTTCTAACCACAGGGTTGGTTCCCTTGGCAACCATCCCTCTGATCAAATGATTATCTAGGGGCTTTCCAAAAATCACCTGATTCACATCATCTCAGTTGTGGTTCAAATGGGCTTGCTATGAATAACTGAACATGCTCATTTCACTTTTACTGCTCTAGGGCTTTGCAGGAGTTAAAGACAAAAGACCAAATATTACAACAAAAAATAATCCCACCATTTTTATTACACATAAAATTATAAGAGTTCTAAGAACTCTGTGCTGGGAATGGTGATGAAGACCAAATATATATTTCGTATGACAAGTCACAGTACCACACTGCTCTTAAGGTTAACATGGCAGAGTGATGATGTTCAGCAGACTGGAACTGGCCTGTCTCTGGTGTGTGGGCCTTAGCATTCATAGAAGTCCTCTGGACATGATCCCTCCAGTGTAGCAGAATACATTTGAATAGCACATAGATAGATGCACATATCAGAAAAACACAAGAAAATCTACAAGGCATTTCTAAGAAACATATTTAAAGCTCTTGCAGCTGTACAATGAGAAGTCTATTGGAAATCATATCATATCTACCTCATTGAAGTAGAATACAGACTACATTAATAAGCTAACACTTCCTTTGTCTCAGAAATTATTTGAAGGGCACAGCGATAGACCTTCTAAAATTCGAAATAACAGGTAAAGCAGGTAAATGCCTAAAAAGCATCATCATATAGCTACCACCTTCAGAGGAAAAAGGGGAATGAGGATTGGAGGTATAATCCTCCATACATCCTTAAGAAAAGACACAGGAATGTTTTTTAAAATCATACAATCCATAAAAACTAACTTCAAAAATATACAGTTAATAATTGAGGCTCAGACCTATGAAAAAGCTGGGAAAGCAAGTGGCTTTCATTATTTCCAGGAGACTCTATGTGCTTTAGGA
This sequence comes from Cheracebus regulus, assembly GCA_963574635.1. NCBI lineage: Eukaryota > Metazoa > Chordata > Mammalia > Primates > Pitheciidae > Cheracebus > Cheracebus regulus. Next base: position 28,541 of record CAUYQU010024882.1, read on the forward strand.
TTAAATAAATTGATTCCAATTCAGTTATGTGCCCCTACAAGCATAAATGGTAAGTCAACCTGTATGTGTTGCTAAATTTTCTAACTCTGCATTTAATAGTAAGAACTTGCACTGTGTGCCTTATAGATTTGTACCAATTTTTTTCCAAAAGAATTTTAGGTATGTTGAAGAATTCTTGCTATTTCACCAAAAAAGCCAGCCACATGGTCATTAAAATTTTCTGTGGCATTTAAACTTAATATGACTAAGACTTGGTTATAAAATAAAATAACACTCCATATTGGGAAACCTTTTAAAAAGCTGAATGAACCTTTTTATTCTACATACATCAGACCCTTAATGGCTTTTCAACAGTTTAGGCCATTTTGTGAAATTGCCACAGCTGCTTCACATTAGCAGAGAGGTTTTGTTATAAAGGATCGAGTACAAGCTGCTAAGTCAAACTCCATAGCCCCAAAGTTGATTTTGTTATTTATTCCTTGTGGGTCTTACAGTTTGTTTTGTTTTCTACTTAATGAAGACTTTCCAGGAATTTTCTAAAGTAAAAACAAAAAGAAATCTACATTATGTTCCCTTCGATGAAATTACCCAAACAATTCAATTATTTATTGAGTGTCTAATCATAGCTGGCAATAGGCCTATTAAAATATCAAAATATATCCTCAGAACTTCTGAAATCCCAGCTTGTCATTTCCCTGAAGTTGTAGAAACAAGAAAAATACTCCAGCATAAATATATTGTTTTGTAAAAGAGAAAAATTAATACTGAATATGGCTCTTGTTTTTAATTTTAATCTCAATTAGAAAAATACTTCAGGAAAACTAGTTTTATTGCATAGTATTCAGAATACAGCTTTGAAGTGGACCCATAGTAACTACCAACTGGACCACTTAACAAGTAGAAAACTTAAGGAATCCCTTGCTACTTTTTTTGTAGACCACATAGCTTTTTACATGCAAAGCCAAGGAAAACCCTTACAGTGGTTTAATACATGCTTAATAAGAGCTACAAGGTCTTGTTATTTCTTCATGCAGAAAAAACTCCCTTCTTTTAACACAGATTACTTTGATTCAAAATTATTTAAATAATTGGGAAAAAAGTTAATCATTTTTAGTAATGTGACTTAAGTCCTGACTCAGATATGTTCTTAAATAAGTAAATACACTTGTGGTTTTTAAATGTTTTAATTCCTGAGGAAAGTAGAAATTTGTTTAAATCTATATGCCCTCAGGTTGGGAGCTGCATGGGAAATGGCTCCTGATAATCATACAGTAGCCAAATGAGCTCTTTTATTTCTTTTCCTGTAGAATTTAGTTCATTGGTCTACACTGATAGTATTACCTAAATCTAACCAACTAATCTCTTTTTAACTTTGTATTTTCACTCAAAATACAAAAAGACTACAGGTTAGGATATTTTCATAATTGGCAAAGGGCCAACAATTTAAGAGTATGTATTTCACACATGGATCTCAAAGACTTTCACTAGCATTAACTGATTTTTCTACCAGCCTCCGGAATAAGAAAATAGAATGAGTACTCAAGAAATATTTGCAGGTTTAATGCCTGTTTTATGAATAGTAAAATAACTTTGTCTCCATCTATAAAAAAGAATCAAGTTGAGAATAATTTAATGAGTGTTTGAGATTATCTAAACCTATAACTTAGATCCAGCACATGACCAAACGTATCAACAACTACAAAATGTAATGGAGGGGGTTAAGGTGATCAGAGAAAGAAAAGAAATGAAGAAAAAAGAAAAGAATGGACAAAAGGTAGGATGGAAAGAAGAGTAGGAAGGAGAGAGAGAGGGAGGGAGGGATGAGGGAGGAAGGGAAGGAATTGATTCTGAAATTATAGGCGCCCGGTAGACATTGTCTCAGAAAGGCAAGAAGCTTGTAGTTTCCTATATTTATGTATGATTACAATTTCCCACATTTGTGCATTATTTTATTATACACTAAAAATATACTCTATACAGTCTGTAATGAGAGCACTACACTAATACACACATATACATTCAGCATTCTTTCTTTCCACTAACATTTAGTCAGATGGGCAAGGGAAAGATAATATGTATATAAAATCCAAAATTCCTCAAAGTGAAATTTGAAACAATTTTTTTGTATTTTCGATATTTTCTATTTTAAACCATAATAGTATAAATTCTATTTTTTTAATTGCTATAACTCAACTGTAAGTTTGGCTATTCAATTTTATAAAATAAGGGCTTTCTGAAGTATTGTTAAAGATTTGACTAGAAAATGCTTTTTGCTGAGGATGAAGCTGGAAGCCATCATCCTCAGCAAACTAACACAGGAACAGAAAATCAAACACAGCATGTTCTCACTCATAAGTGGGAGTTGAACATTGAGAACACATGAACACAGAGAGGGGAACAACACGAACCAGGGCCTGTTGGCGGATGGGGTGTGAGGGGAGGAAACTTAGAGGAGGAGTCTATAGGTGCAGCAAATCACCGTGGCACACATATACCTATGTAACAAAACTGTCCGTTCTGCACTGGATCCTGTTGTTGTTTTAGAAGAAATAAAGAAAAAGAAAATGCTTTTTGCTACTAAAAATTCTAATGTTTGATACATTGAAACAAAAAAGTGTGTATTAGGATTCTCCAGAGAAACAGAACCAGTAGTATATATAGTTGCTTCTTGGTATCTGCAAGGAATTGGTTCCAGGACTCCCCTGTGGATCCCCAAATCCTGAGATGCTTAAGTCCTTTATATAAAATGATATGGTATTTGCATATAACCTACACACATCTGCCTATATACTTTAAATCATCTCTAGATTACTTCTAATACCTGATACAATGTAAATGCAGCATAACAATATTATACTTTATTGTTTTTGTGTTATTTTGTATTGATATATTGTTATTATTTTTTATTGCACTTTAGGCTCTGGGGTACATGTGCAGATCATGCAGAATTGTTGTATAGGTACATACACAGCACTGTGGTTTGTTGTCTCCATCCCCCCGTCACCTATATCTGGCATTTCTCCCCATGTTATCCCTCCCCAACCTCTCCATCACCCCACTGTGCCTCCCCTGGCCCCCACTACAGAACCCAGTGTGTGATGCTCCCCTCCTTGTGTCCATGTGTTCTCAGTGTTCAACACCCCCCTATGAGTGAGAACATGTGGTGTTTAATTTTCTGTTCTTGTGTCAGTTTGCTGAGAGTGATGGTTTCCAGATTTATCAATGTACCTGCAAAGGACATAAACTCATCATTTTTTATGGCTGCATAGTATTCCATGGTGTATATGTGCCACATTTTCCTTACCCAGTCTATCATCAATGGGCATTTGGGTTGGTTCCAGATCCTTGATATTGTAAACAGTGCTGCAATGAACATATGTGTGCATGTGTCTTTATAATAGAATGATTTATAATCTTTTGGGTATATATCCAGTAATAGCATTGCTGGGTCAAATGGAATTTCTCTTTTTAGGTCCTTGAGGAATCACCACACTGTCTTCCACAATGGTTGAACTAATTTACACTCCCACCAACAGTGTAAAAGTGTTCCTATTTCTCCACATCCTCTCCAGCATCTGTTGTCTCCAGATTTTTTAATGATCGCTATTCTAACTGGTATGAGATGGTATCTCAATGTAGTTTTGATTTGCATTTTTCTAATAACCAATGATGATGAACGTTTTTTCATATGTTTGCTGGACTCATGTAGGTCTTCTTTTGGAAAGTGTCTGTTCACATCCTTCACCCACTTTTGGATGAGTTTGTTTGTTTTTTTTCTTGTAAATCTGTTTTAGTTCTTTGTAGATTCTGGATATAAGTCCTTTGTCAGATGGGTAGATTGCAAAACTTTTTTCCCATTCTGTTTGTTGCCAATTCACTCTAATGATTGTTTCTTTTGCTGTGGAGAAGCTGTGGAGTTTAATTAGATCCCATTTGTCTATTTTGGCTTTTGTTACCAATGCTTTTGGTGTTTTAGTCATGAAGTCCTTGCCTATGCCTATGTCCTGAATGGTTTTGTCTAGGATTTCTTCTAGGGTTTTTATGGTGTTAGGTCTTACGTTTAAGTCTTTAATCCATCTGGAGTTAATTTTAGTGTAAGGTGTCAGGAAGGGGTCCAGTTTCCGCTTTCTGCACATGGCTAGCCAGTTTTCCCAACACCATTTATTAAACAGGGAATCCTTTCCTCATTGCTTATTTTTGTCAGGTTTTTCAAAGATCAGATGGTTGTAGATGTGTGGCATTGCCTCTGAGGCCTCTGTTCTAATCCATTGGTCTATATCTCTGTTTTGGTACCAGTACCATGCTGTTTTGATTACTGTAGCCTTGTAGTATAGTTTGAAGTCAGGTAGTGTGATTCCTCCAGCTTTGTTCTTTTTGCTTAGAATTGTCTTGGCTATGCAGGCTGTCTTTTGGTTCCATATGAAGTATAAGGTGTGTTTTTCCAGTGCTGTGAAGAGGGTCATAGGTAGCTTGATGGGGACAGCATTGAATCTATAAATTACTTTGGGCAGTATGGTCATTTTCACAATATTGATTATTCCTAAAGATGAGCATGGAATGTTTTTCCATCTTTTGTATCCTTCCTTATTTCCTTGAGCAGTGGTTTGTAGTTCTCCTTGAAGAAGTCCTTTAGGTCCTTTGTTAGTTGGATTTCTAGGTATTTTATTCTCTTTGTAGCAGTTGTGAATGGAGTTTGCTCATGATTCGGTTCTCTGTTAGTCTGTTATTGGTGTGTAGGAATGCTTGTGACTTTTGCACATTGATTTTGTATCCTGAGACTTTGCTGAAGTTGCTTATCAATTTCAGGAGATTTTGGGCTGAGATGACGGGGTCTTCTAAATATACAGTCATGTCGTCTCCAAATAGAGACAATTTGACTTCCTCCTTTCCTAATTGAATACCCTTTATTTATTTATTTTTTCTTGCCTAATTGCTTTGACTAGAACTTCCAATACTATATTGAATAGGAGTGGTGAGAGAGGGCATCCTCGTCTAGTGCCAGAATTCACAGGGAATGCTTCCAGTTTTTGCTCATTCAGCAAGACATTGGAAATTTTAAGATATGTTCCTTCAATACCTAGTTTATTGAGAGTTTTTAACATAAAGGACTGTTGAATTTTGTTGAAGGCCTTCTCTGCATCTATTGAGATAATCATGTGGTTTCTGTCTTTGGTTCTGTTTATGTGGTGGATTACGTTTATAGGTTTACGTATGTTGAATGAGACTTGCATCCCCAGGATGAAGCCTACTTGATCCTGATGGATAAGCTTTTTGATTTGCTGTTGTGATCAGTTTGCCAGTATTTTATTGAAGATTTTTGCATGTATGTTCATCATGTATATTGGCCTGAAGTTTTCTTTTTTTGTTGAGCCTCTGCTGGGTTTTGGTATCTGAATGATATTGATCTCATAAAATGATTTGAGAAGGATTCCCTCTTTTTGTATTGTTTGGAATAGTTTCATAAGGAATGGTACCAGCTCCTCTTTGTACATCTGCTAGAATTTGTCTGTGATCCCATCTGGACCTGGACTTTTTTGGTTGGTAGGCTATTAATTGCTGCCTCAACTTCAGCCCTTGTTATTGGTCGGTTCAAGGTTTCAAACTCTTCCTGGTTTAGGCTTGGGAGGGTGCAAGTTTCTAGGAATTTATCTGTTTTTTCAGGTTTACTGATTTATGTGCATAGAGTTGTTTGTAATAATCTCTGATGGTAGTTTGTATTTCTGTGGAATTGATGGTGATGTCCCCTTTATTATTTTTTATTGCATCTATTTGATTCTTCTCCCATTTCTTTTTTATTAATCTGGCTAATGGTCTGTCTATTTTGTTGATCTTTTCAAAAAACCAGCTCCTGGATTTATTGATTTTTTGAAGAGTTTTTTATGTCTCTATCTCCTTCAGTTCTGCTCTGATCTTAGTTGTTTTTTGTCTTCTGCTAGTTTTTGAGTTTTTTTGATCTTGTTCCTCTAGCTCTTTCAATTTTGATGATACGGTATGGATTTTAGATTTTTCCTTGCTTCTCATGTGGGCATTTATTGATATAAATTTCCCTTTAGACACTGCTTTAAATGTGTCCCAGAGATTCTGGTATGTTTTGTCTTCATTATCCTTGTTTTCAAAGAATATCTTTATTTCTACCTTCATTTCATTGTTAATCCAGTCGACGTTGAGGAGCCAGTTGTTCAGTTTCCATGAAACTGTGAAGTTCTGTGTTATTTTCTTAATTCTGATTTCTAATTTTATTGCCCTGTGGTCTGAGAGACTGTTTGTTATGATTTCTGTTCCTTTGCATTTGCTGAGTAGTGATTTACTTCCAATTATGTGGTCAGTTTTGGAATAGGTGCCATGTGGTGCTGAAAAGAATGTATATTCTGTGGATTTAGGGTGGAGAGTTCTACAAATGTCTATTAGGTCCACTTAGTCCAGATCTCAGATCAAGTCCTGGATCTCCTTGATGATAATCTGTCTCATTGATCTGTCTAATATTGACAGTGGAGTGTTAAAGTCTCCCACTATTATTGTGTGGGAGTCTAAGTCTCTTTGTAGGTCATTAAGTACTTGCTTTATGTATCTGGGTGCTCCTGTATTGGGTGCATATATATTTAGGATCCTTAGCTCTTCTTGTTGCATTGATCCTTTTACCATTCTGTTATGCCCTTCTTTGTCTCTTTTGATCTTTGTTGGTTTAAAGTCCATTATATCAGAGACTGGTATTGCAACTCCTGCTTTGTTTTGCTCTCCATATGCTTGATGAATTTTCCTCCATCCCTTTATTTTGAGCCTATGTGTATCCTTGCATGTGAGATAGATTTCCTGAATACAGGACACCAATAGGTCTTGACTTTTTATCCTATTTGCCAGCCTGTGTCTTTTGATGGGGGCATTTAGCCTATTTATATTGAGGGTTAATATTGTTATGTGTGAATTTATCCCTGCTATTTTGATGCTAGCTGGATGTTTTGCCCATTAGTTAATGCATTTTCTTTATTGTGTCTATAGTCTTTACCATTTGTTATGTTTTGGAGTGGTTGCTACTGATTTTTCCTTTCCTTGATTAGTGCTTATTTCAGGAGCTCTTGTAAGGCACAGCTGGTGGTGACAAAATCTCTCAGCAATTGCTTGTTTGTAAAGTACTTTATTTCTCCTTTGCTTATGAAGCTTAGTTTGGCTGGATATGAAATTCTAGGTTGAAAATTCTTTTCTTTAAGGATGTTGAATGTTGGCACCCACTCTCTTCTGGCTTGCAGGGTTTCTGCCAAGAGATCTGCTGTGAGTCTGATGGGCTTTCCTTTGTGGGTGACCCAACCTTTCTCTCTGGCTGCCCTTAGCATTTTTTCCTTCATTTCAACCCTGGTGAATCTGACGATTATGTGCCTCAGGGTTGCTCTTCTTGAGGAATATCTTTGTGGTGTTCTCTGTATTTCCTGTACTTGAATGGTAGCCCGTCTTGCTAGGTTGGGGAAATTCTCCTGGATAATATCCTGAAGAGTGTTTTCAGCCTGGATTCATTCTCTCTATCACATTCAGGTACATCTATTAAACATAGATTAGGTTTTTTCACATAATCCCATATTTCTTGGAGACTTTGTTCATTTCTTTTCACTTTTTTTCTCTAATCTTACTTTCTTGTTTTATTTCATTGAGTTGATCTTCAATCTCTGATATCCTTTCTTCTGCTTGGTCTATTTGGCTATTGAAACTTGTGTATGCTTCGTGAAGTTCTCGTGCTGTGTTTTTCAGCTCCATCAAGCCATTTATATTCTTCTCTTAGCTGGTTATTCTAGTTAGCATTTCATCTAAACTTTTTTCATGGTTCTTAGTTTTTTGCATTGGATTAAAACATGTTCTTATAGCTCTGAGAAGTTTGTTATTACCCATCTTCTGAAGCCTGTTTCTGTCAGTTCATCAGATTCATTCTCCACCCAGCTTTGTTCCCTAGCTGGTGGAGAGTTGTGATCACTTGGAGGAGGAGAGGCATTCTGGTTTTTGGTGTTTTCATCCTTTGTGGGCTGGTTTCTTCCTATTTTCTTGGCTTTGTCTAACTGTGGTCTTTGTAGTTAGGGACTTTCATATTAAGTCTCTGAGTGGATGTCCTTTTTGTTGATGTTGAAGCTATTTCTTTCTAACTGTCAGTTTTTCTTCTAACTGTCACTTTTTCTTCTAAGTGTCATGCCCCTCTGCTGCTGGACTGTTGGAGATCCACTCCAGACTCTGCTTGCCTGAGGATCACCCACAGGAGCTACAGAACAGTAAGGGTTGCTGCCAGTTTCTTCTTCTGTTATCCTCATCCCAGGAGGGGATGCTCCAGATGTCAGGCTCAGCTCTCCTTAATGAGGTTTCTCTTTGGGTATACGGGGGTCAGGGAGCTGCTTGAGCAGATAGTCTGTTCATTATAGGAGCTCAAGTGCTGTGCTGGGAGCTCCGTTGTTCCATGCAGAGCTGCTAGGCAGGTACTTTTAAGTCTGCTGAGCAGAACTCATAACCGTCTCTTTTCACAGGTGCTTCTCTGTGTTGTTCTTGCTGTGAACTGCACTCGAGAGCTGTTGCTATTTGGCCATCTTGGATCCTCTCCCTATTTTTTATTTTTTTGAAAATCTCTGATCCTCAGTTGGTTGAAACTGCAGATGCAGAACCCATGAATCGGAGGTGGATTGCATATGGATATATAGAAAGAGATTTATTACAAGAACTTGACTCATGAAATTGCAGATGCTGAGAAGTCCCACAATCTGTCGTCTGAAAACTGGAGGCACAGTTCCATTCTAAGCCCAAAAGTCTATGGACCAAGTGCAGCTGTGTTTGATGTCAGGAGAAGGTGGAAGGTCCAGCTATAACAGAGAACGGGCCCTTCCTCTGCCCTTTGTTCTGTTTGGGTCCTCAGTGAATTAGGTGTTGCCCCTCCATTTGGAAGAGTCATCTGCTTTACTCAGTTCACCAATTCAAAGGCTAAACTCTGCTGGAAACAGCCTAACAGACATGCCCAGAAATAATATATTGTCAGCTCTCTGAGTACTGTCCAGCCTAGTCAAGGGGACACATTAAAACTACCATTGAGTGTGAATTAAATTAGTACGTATCTGCATATGCAATATCATAGTATGACAATTTTCCATCAGAAGAATAATTATGTTTGTTGTCTACAAGTAAATTATAATAGAACACAATTTCTAGAATCATATTGTTTTAAATTATGAAGACTAGATAGAAATTTGATGTATTTTGGGGGTTGATTTTTATTTTCCTCTATAATATATGTTGAAATTATTCTTAAGCAAAATACAAAAATATTTTGAGTCAAGCCAAAAAAAACAAAAACAAAAACAAAAACAAAAAACAAAAGAAAACAAAACCAAAAAAAAAGCTTCTCTCTATGATCACAGCTATTTTTATTATTTTTTCTAATTGTAGTTTAGGTTCTGGGTTACATGTGCAGATCATGCTGAATTGTTGCATAGGTACATACATGGCAAGGTGGTTTGCTGCCTTCATCCCCCCATCACTAGTATTTCTCCCCTCATTATCCCTCCCCACTCTCCTCACCCCCTGCTGTCCCTCCCCTAGCCACCTCCCAACTGACTGCAGTGTGTGATGCTCCCCTCCCTGTGTCCACGTGTTCTAATTGTTCAACACCCACCTATGAGTGATAACATGTGGTGTGGTTTTCTGTTCTTGTGTCAGTTTACTATTAAGAAGAGGTTTGTTGGCACATTTCAATCAAAATTAATCAATATTAATAGTCTCAGAGCTGAGTGCTTGAGAAACTGAAGCCAAATGTTAAATTAAAAGAATGCTTAATGATGATCAAAACCTAATTAAGCATAAAAATTTTGTCATTATAAATAAAGCCTATTTTAATCCTGCAAACATTAGTTATATTTGTAGCAGTTGGCAAGCATGATGGTCTTTTTATAAATATAATATTTAATAAGTAATTATTGTGATAAGCAAAAAAAGTTTGTACTCTCCAGATGTTTAATATGCAGAGACCAGCACATTTCATTATTTATAAGGTTATTTTTTTGTACTGTTACAAATACGATCTTTTCTATTCACTTTCCATTTCTTTAAAGAAGAAATGGGTAGTGATATTATCATTTAGATGATTTTTTTTTTTGCCATTTGTAAGGAGAATTTAGAGATGGAAAGGGAAATTATTTGTAATGCACACAGGACTGCATTATCAAATCATTCTCAGCCTAAGAATAAATAAACATAAAAGGAGAAAAGAAAAGGAAAGAAGGAGGTTGCCTTGAATTAAGCATCCACTGTGTGCCAGACACAAAAATGTCTATCTGCAGAAAAAATTATGAATCACATCATAATATTTGAATTTTGTATCCCCTTGCACTTTTACTTTTTCTAAAACCTACAAATGTGACCCTTACAAATAAACATAATATTTATCTGTTAACAGGAAGCTTTTAAATTGTTTATTTTGTTATACATATAGTAAAGTATGTACATCTTAAGTGTGTAATACAGTGACATATACAAAAGAGTTTTACTTGTATATCTCAGAAATAGTGACATATGCAGGTATATATCTTTACCACTATTCAGAAAAAGGAAGAGATCATTTTCAACACCCTAGAAGGTACTTCATGCTCCTCAAGGTCAGTAACCCAGATGGAGATATTCTGATTTCTATCATCATTATCAATTGTTTTTTACTTACTATCATAGTTTATATAAAAGGAATCATACAGTATGTATTCTTTTGATTTTAGTTTATTTTTTATTTGTAAAAATATATAACCACAATTTAGTGGTTTTTAATATATTCATAAATATGTGTAGCAATGAACCACTATCTAATACCACAATATTTTTATCATCCAAAAAGAGCCATGAACCCTTTAGCAGTTAATTTCCATTATCTCCTTCCCCCAGCAGCTAACAATCCCTAATCTATTTTGTCTCTATAGATTCTAGACACTTCCTGTAAATGTTATCATAGAATATGTAGCCTTCTGTGCCTGGCTTCTTTAATTTTGCATAATGTATTCAAGGTTCATCCATGCTGTAGCATGTATCAGTATTTCACTCCTTTTTATGACTGAATGATATTTCATTGCATGAAGAAAACACATTTTGTTTATCCATTTCTTTGTTGATAGGCATTTGGGTTGTTTACATTTTTTTACTCTTATGAATAATACTGCTAGGAATATTTGTATACAAGTTTTATGAAGACATAAGTTTTCAACTTTTTCTTAGAATTCTACCTAGGAGTAGAATTGTTGAGCCTTATGGTAAGTCTCTGTTTACTTTTTGAGGAATGCCAAATTGTTTTCTGAAATGACTATTCCATTTTGCATTCCCAGCAGCAATAATAGAGGGTTTCAATTTCTTCCCATTCTCATCAATACTTGTTATTGTCTGGGTTTTTTTTAAAATTATTATTATAGACATTGAGTGTGAAGTGGTACCTCATTATGGTTTTTTGTTTTTATTTCTCCAATAACCAACAATTTTGAGCTGCTTTTTAATGTGCCTATTGGCCATTTGTATATCGTCTTCAGAGATACATCTATTCAAATTTATTTCCATCTTTATTTGTCTAACTCAAGGTTATCAAGAGTTACTCCTATGTTTTCCTCTAAAAGTGTCATGGTTTTTAGCACTTACATTTTTATCTATGACTCATTTTGAGTGAATTCTTATATATAGTGCAAGGCAAGGGTCCAATTTTATTCTTTTGTGTACACAGATCTAGTTGTTCCACAAGCATTTGTTTCATTTTTACCCTTTGTTGATCTATAGGTCCATTCTTATGTTCGCATCATACTTTTAATCACTGTAACTTTAGAAAATTTTGAAATCAGGAAGTGTAAATTCACCGAATTTGTTCCTGTTTTACAAGATTGTTTTTGCCAATATCTTGCATTTCTGTGTAAAATTGCCAACCAATATTTTGGTGAAGTTGGGATTGAATCTGTAGATTAATTTGGGGAGCATTGCCATCTTAACATTATCTTCTAGTCCTTGAATGCAGATACTATTTATTTATTTCTATTTTAATTTCTTTTAATAATGGTTTATGTTTCAGCATGCAAGTCTTTAATTTATTTTGTTAAAGTTATTTCTAAAAAATTTATTCTGTTTCATGCTATTATAAATAGTTTTCTCATTTTATTTTTGGATTGTTTGTTGCTGGTATATAAAAATATTATTGATTTTTGATATTGATCTTATATCTTGCAGCTTTGCTAAACTGGTTTGTTAATTTTAATAGGTTTTTTTAGTCAATTTCTTAGGATTTTCTGTGTACAAGATCATGTCACCTACAAAGAGAGAGTCATTCACATTTTTCTTTGCATCTGATAAAATTTATTTATTTTCCTTGCCCAATTTCCAGGCTAGAATGGCCAGTAAAATATAGAATAGAAGTGATAATGGTAGTCATTCTTGTTTGTGTTCTGCTTTTAGGGGGAAAGCAATCAGTCTTTAGCCACTAAATATAGTGTTAACTGAGGGATTTTGTACGTGATTTTCATCAAGTCGAGTTCCCCTCTACTTCTCTGAGTTTAAGTGTTTTTTTAAATCATGCAATGGTGTTAGATTTTGTGAAATGATCTTTTTACATTTTAAAAGTATGTGTTTGTGTTATTTATTCTATTAATGTAGTGTTATTACATTGATTGATTTTCATATATTGAACTAACTTTACATTGTTGAATTAAGTCTCACCTGCTCATGATATGTATTCCTTTTTCAGTGTTTCTGGACTCAGTTTGCTCTTATTTTATTGAGAATTTTGAGTACCAGTTATTGGTTTTATTTATTTTCTCTATTTTTTTACTCTCTGTTTCATTTGTTTCTACTCTAATCTTTAACATATCCTCTCTTTTGCTTGCTTTGAGTTTAGGTCTCTCTTCGTTTTTTTTTTTTTTTTTACCTTCTTAAAATGAAAGTTTAGGTTATTGATTTAAGATCTTTCTTTTTTAATATGGATGTTTACAGCTGTAAGTTTTCCTGTAAGCACTGATTCAGCTGCATTCCATAAAGTTTAGTATACAGTGAACTCTGAAACAATGCAAGTGTTAGGGGTGCCAACACTCTGCACAATAAAAATTCATATGTAAGTTTGACTACCCAAAAACTTGACTACCAATAGCCTACTGTTGACCAAAAGCCTTACTGATAACATAAACCATTTATTAACATATATTTTATGTAACGTGTATTATGTACTATATTCTTACAATAAAGTAACCTAGAGAAAAGATTGTTAAGAAATTATAAGAAAGGGAAAATACATTTACTATTCATTAAGTGTCAGTAGATCATCAGAAAGGTCTTCATCCTTGTCGCCTGCACATTGAGTAGGCTGAAGAGGAAGAGGAAGAGAAGACGTTGGCCTTGCTGTCTCAGGGGTGACAGAGGAAGAAGAAACTCTGTGTATAATTGGACCCACACAGTTCAAGCCTGTATTGTTTAAAGATTAACTGTACTGTGTTTTTGGTTTTCGTGTATCTCAAATGAATTGTTTTTAATTTGCTAATTTCTCTTATGATTTCTTCTTTAATATACATTCTTTTGCTTCTGTTTGCTTTGTTCAACACTATGTCTTGCGAGATTTATGTAGGTTGCTGCTTATAATAACAGTTCATTATTTTTACTGATATTTCATATTGTTTAATGAGCACATTGCAATTATTATCCATTCTACTTTTGATGGGATTGGGTTTTTCTTTTTCAATTTTTCTCTCTTTTCAGTAAGATTGCCATGTGTTTTGGTGGACAAACAAAGCCATTTGTCTTGGAATTTTCGGAGTGACAATACTCAAGCTTAGTTCTAATGCAATGCCATCAGTCTATGATTCCTATTCTGGAATTCAATAGATTGAATTCTAAGTAAAATAAGAAGTCATATGAGTTGCTGTACATAAAGCAGTTGAACGGTTTTACCTAAACCCTTCTACTTTACTTGCTTAATATTTTGAGAGCACAATGCAATTAAGCACTGTGAGAACATTAAGTTTTTATATGTATGTGTAATTGGTCTGCTTTTGTGAGTTTGGGGTGGGTCTTTATTTTTAGAGTATTCATTTCTTCATATGTTCAACTATTTTAAATAACCAAGTCAATTTTATAAACTAAAATGTGAGCACTATATGCTTTTAAGTTTGATGCTAGATTGAAAGACAGTGAAAAAAGGAGCTTGGGTTAACAGATAGATGTTAGTTTTATTTTTAATCATTGTCCATCTGACATGATAAAATATTAATATACTTATGGGATAAATATTCAGAGCAGTAAAAATTATTAGAACAAGAGTGCAAGGTCCATAAACATAACAAGTTTGATATATGAGGTAATTGGATCTTATGTTTACATAAAAGCGACCAAAATATATCAAAGATGTATCTTTAAACATACAGAATGCATATATGTGAAAATATGAATTTAACACTCACTTTTCCCTGAAGACCAAGGTGCACTTTAAATGTAATGAGTTAGAAGCAAGAAAAGTTCTAGTTTCTTATGTTTTCTTGTTGAAAATAATATGAATGTGAGTGAGAGTTTCAAGTTTCAGTGTATCTGAAAGTTTATTTAGGTTCCCCTACAAAGTAAGCAGATCTCTAGAGATGACAGCTGATGGAAGGAAGCATACAATTAAGGCTACCCCCAAGTTATCTTAATGATTGTAACTTTTTTTATCAGAAGCAACCCTTTGGGAAAAGTCTCTATCTAATCACAGAATCCAAATGGTCTCTTTTCTTGTATTCTTTTGTTTGTGACCAGGAGTGTGTGTGGGAAAATAACCAAAGTTTTCCTAGGGAGCAGATCACTTAGTAGAAAAAAATAAGTCTTCATATTCTTATGCTCTCTTGTTTCCTTTAGGATTATTTTGAAGACACATCTCACATATTCATTAAGAAGTAATATATTTAATACTTTACTTTGCATTTGTTAATAATTTTGATGTTTCTCTTAAAAGACTTTTGAAATTTGCCCTTGATTGTAGTTCATTATTTGGTAATTACTACTAAACAGATTGTATTCCAGTCTTTGCTAATTTCATTGAGTTTCCTGCTATAAATGTATTTTCTGAAAAAAAATAGAATAAATGAATAAAAGAAAGCCAGCCAGAGAAGACAGAAATTTTAAATTTACCTAAAGGCACAGCAACAAAGGTAGCTTTCTAAAACCTGCTTTTCTCAGCCATGGCACAGTCTCGGTGAGGACATGACACAAAAATGCGGTTCATGATCAACAAGTTTACTAGTAGTTCTTCTTTTCTTAAGAAGGGTAAATTAATCGAATTTGAGATACACATTCTTTGTATTAATTGTATATTACATAGATAACACATTTTGTTAAAATATTTATTCTTAAATCCAATAATGTTTCATCTAACCAAGTATAAAATGATGAGACACACATTATCATTGTATCATTGTTGTTGCCATATATTTTATTATAACCTTCTTTGTAATTATCAACAATGGCATTTGTTTATATGATTAGAAAATACCAGAGAGGAGTAATAAATATATTAATAATAATAATAAGCACTGCCTTTTTTTTTGCCAATATCTTTGTGTTTTGCTGTGTTGATGTTTATACTGACAGAAGCCTGGTCAGACTTTATCTCATTTCTATTAAAATATTTAAGATTAATATCAATAAGACTTATTTTAAAAGTGTCTTAACTTTTCCAAATTTAGATTTTCTTCAACCTAAAGCCTTAATTTGAAGCATCCTAAATATTTTCTGAATATTATTGCAACGAACAAAAAAAGCATACTCAATTAAGTAAGACTTTGCTGAAGCCTGATAGTAACTTCTCTGATAGCATATTAATAAATAGCAAATGTGCTCTAAAAATGTCCAAGCCAAATTGGGCTTAGAGCAGAAGAAGGAATTTTAAATGATAACTTTGCCAAATAATATCATCCAGAAAGTTCTTATAATTGTGCACAAATCATAATTTCTTTTGCTTCTAAACCTCCTGTTCTAAGAAGCTTGTAGAAACTCAAGTTGAAAGCACTAGAGAGTTTATACAATCCAGTTATCACTTAATACTGGATAAACGGCAAGCCAATCTTGGCTTCCACACTTGTGGCAATGGAGAGCTTACTATTTATTATCAGCTCAAAATTTTAGAAACATTTTTCTTTATTTCTTATTAAGAAATTTATTATTGTATTCTTGTACATATTAAGGTCAATCTCTTTGTAATTTACTCCCTTTGATATTGCTTCTGCCATCTAGAATATTAACAAAAACAACCACTGGAACTCACTACCACTTGCGGAGGGCTCAATATGAGCCAGGCATGACAATAGGCATTCCACCTACATTTCTTCACTTAATCTCATGACTAACCTGAGGCATTGTTAGCTTCTGTTATCCCTATGCTTTCTGGATAATTAAAAGGGCTGATAGAGGTTAAATAACTTGCCTGAGAGCATGTAAACACCAAAGCTGTCTTTCAAATCCAGATTTGAAAATGCTAAGGTTTTTGTCATATTACTATATCAAATATGAGCCTTTTACATTTTTAAAAGTAGGGATCATATCTCTATAAGTCTACTCTTTTTCCCACTAACTGCACTCAGTTTATTCCATTATGTCTTCTATGTTAGTCCTTCCACGATTGTACAATTTTATTCACTCTGGTCTACACACATTGTTTGTCAATACCTCCATAAGGCAAACTACCCAGAAGTGAGTGCAATGTTCCAAGTCTATCCTAGGCAAACAGAGAGGCATATGAAAACCTCTTTTTCTCCAGAGAGTACTGCCTCTTATAATGAAGACTAAAATGACATAATTTTTAAAGCCTCATTATAGAATTAAATATAGTCAACAAAAATTCTAAAATATCTTTTATAGGTTCTGCTGCTTAGTCATATTACCCCAACTTGTATCTATAATTAACCCTTTAAGCAAAAATATAGGTCTATATTTTTTCATGTAAATTTCTATTAAGTTTTACATTTGTCCCTATTGATCTACTAAATTCAACTTGTGGAAATTATTTTAAATAATGAAAATGATTTGCTATCCCTCATAGCTTGCAGTTATTCTACAATTTAACAATGGGCCATAAGTGTCTATATTCAAAGAGATGATTGAAAGTGAACAGGGCAGCCATATAATAGTGTAAAATAAAAGACAATCCTTGTAGAGATAAATTCCACATCTATAAAACATGATCTTTTTTAAGAAGAGTAATAGTGTAAATTACCAAGACATTCGAAGAGCTGACCAGATCATGAATAATCAATGGTTGGATGGATGGATGGACGAATGGATACATGAGAGAGAGATGGCTAATAGGACTTTGAGGGAGTGATACTTTGTTAAGTAAAGTGATGAGATGCAAAGACAGTAGGTTAGCGTTAGAGTAAACGTGACATCTGAGGAAGACACTGTGTGTGAGACCCTCTTTGGTGGAAAAAGCAGCTACAAAGAGAAAAGTTAGAGAAATTGTGCAAATCATTTTATCTAAGATTGGTCCAAATTTCTGGATGATAAAATGTGTAACATTTCATGCACTGAATAAAGTTTTTGACCAAGAACTACAGATCTCCCTTTCCAAAGTAGTCAGCAAGACTTTACTCTCAAAATTTCTTGTTTCTCCCTCCCACTCAAGGCAAAACAGGACTATAAAAAGCCCAGTTCTTTATTTCATGCCCAGAACATAGATGTTTGTGAATGTGTCTGTTTTCCTCTGGCACCTTTTGAGCCTCAAAACTCACTAAGGGGGAGGATCCAAGATGGCGGATTAGGAGCAGCTCAGGATTGCAGCTCCCAGTGAAAGTGCAGAGGGTGAGTGGACGCCACATTTCCAGATGGATTTTTATTACCCCCAGACCAGGAGATTAACAGGCGGAGCAGCCCCACGGGTCGCTAGTGCGGCTGTTTTGGCCAGCGCGGCTGTTTCGGCCAGCGCAGCTGCTTTGCCAGCGCCGCAGCGCGGCGGGTCTCCGTACAAAATACACTGGTCTGTGTGCCCTTTGAACTGGCGAGTGGAGCTACGGGAAGGCAGATTAAAAGGGGGACCGAAGCAGGGAGCCAGTCCAGGAGATCCCCAGGCCAAAAAGCGCTACGAATCTCAGCGCCACTGTTTCAGCCTGCGCAGTGTGTCCCTGCAGAGGAAATCACACAGATCCCGGCGCCTTTTCAACAGGCGACTGGAACACCTGGGAGTCGACCATTCAACTAAAAAACAAAAGGCTCTGAGACAGCGAGCCAGGTGATCAGGCTCGGCTAAAACAGCAATTGGAAGAGCTCTTGGTTAAGAGTTT
>CAUYQU010024883.1:0-16778 GCA_963574635.1 Cheracebus regulus
CAACCTCCCATACCACACCACCCTTTAAAAAACAAAAAAAAACACAAAAAAAAAAAAAAAAAAAAAAAAAAAAAAAAAAAAAAAAACCCTAAACAGGAAAAAATGGCAAAGAGCATAAATGTTCAATAGGAAACCATTTAAAAAACTACAGTATATACATGTAATGGAATACAGTGTCGCCATTAAAAACTAGATAGGCCTATATTTACTGGGTGGAAAGATATCCACCAGAAAGTGAGTCACAAAATATAAGATCCTCTTTTAGCCTTCAAAATATTTTAATCTGTTTTCTAAATCATTTACTCCTATGATATGTCATATAATTTTACCCACAAATATTTTAGTATGTATCTTAAAAGGACTCAAAAAAAAAAACCCGTGACAATATTTTTATACCAAGATAATTCATAATTTCTCCTTAATGTCATCAAATGGTCAACCTGTATTCAAATATTTGTCTCAAAAAACATTTTTTTAATAGTTTGCTCAATCAGGGTTTAGGTAAGATCTATACATTGGACCTGGTTCATATGCCGATGTAGGGCTGAAGGCCCCACAGGGTCGTGGGGTATCCCTTATGCTGTGCTGAGGCGCAAGATCCGAGAAATAAAGAGACAGGACACAGAAGTACAAAGAAAATGCAGCTGGGCTTAGGGGGCCACGCCATCTATGAGCAGAGTCAGGCGAGGCCCTGAATGTCCAGAAGCATGAATATTTATTGTGTATAGGTTAGGGGGCAGGGCAGTGAGTGAAATCATCTTTAAGGATAGTGATAGGGTCGTGAGCAATAAAACATGGAGTCCAACCCCACTAGGTCACCTAGGCCAGGAGGTGGACAGTGCATAGCAAGGGGCCCATTCCCATGAAGGCAAGGGCCATGTGCAGTAAGGGGTCCACCCCCATTAGGTCACTGAGGCTTGAAGGTGGGCTGTGCGCAGTGAAGAAAGTGCAGTGTGCAATACTTCTATCTATGGGCAAACTACTTCTAAGAAGATTTATGGGGGGATGCTTTAAGTCTCACAGTAGTGACAGAGCTGTCAAGGTTTCTGCCACCTTCTCGCAGCTTCCAATGAGTTCTATGGGAAGATGTTTTTTGAGCAGTACAGGAGCAAGAGCTGATAAAGTTCACAGTCACCAAGGTGGATTGCTGGTCTGAGGGCAGCCTTCCATAAGAACTGGAGCAAGGTCCTACAACTCCTTTATCAGGAGGAGTGGCTCTTGCCCCAAGCCTGCCATACAGCGGGTATCTTTACGATACTGAACGCTGCCCCCTGGGCCATGGATTTTTGTCCTGGTATAAGTGTTTTTCCCTTAAATCATGCTCTGCACTGTGTCTGCTCTAGACATTCCTCCGATTATAAGCTGCTTATTCCTTAATTCATGCTCTGTACTGTGTCCACTCCAGGCATTCCTCCAATTATGAACTAAGATATAATTATAGGTATATATGTAGGGAAATATTCTTTAGGCACTCATATTATCAACTATTATATGATTATATATAGAGGATTATATAAAGGGGTTCTTCAAGCCCTAATTCTATAAACTAATATATGTTATATAAAGGATTATATAAAAGGAAATAGCTGAGTAGTAACACTATAAAGTGAGATATTCCTCAAGCCCTAACTGTGCCAGGGTTCTGCTTAGGTCTCTTTCCTCGGTGCCCATATGGGGGGTTACCCACATTCAAGTGCTACTTCTTTTTTGGCACCAAAAAATTTGTTTCTTACACTTTGGTGGCATGTATGGGGAAGACATTCTCCTCTAGGGGTGGTCTCCGGTCCTCTCTAGTGAGATGTGTCCTGCTGCCTTGTTGCAGTGGCCTCAGGGGTAAAGAATCAAGACCATGAATAAAACTGGACTCTCAGCAACGTGGAAAGAAACCATCTGGTGACCTAGGGGAAAAGATACTTGCATACCAGGGCAACCAGGTACCTCTGTGCACAGACCAAGGTAAGAAAAGTTGTAGAGATGACAAAGTGTTTCCTTAGTGGTTGGGACCAAGGTAAGAAAAACTGCGGGGGCAGTGAAGTGTTCCTTGGTTAGAACATACCGAGGCAAGAAAAGCTGCAGGAGCAGTAAAGTATTCCTTTGTCGGGGTTACAAGTGTGTGAAAAGGCAGGCAAAAAGTCTCCAATAGGGGGGATTAAGCCTCACACAGACCTCCAGTAGTAGGAAAGGTGAGAAAGTTCCAATAGGAGAAATTGAGCCTCACCCCAAAAGGTGAGAAATTTCCAGTAGGGGAAATTGAGCCTTACCCTAAAAGGAGAGAAATCTCCAACAGGGGAGATGGAGCCTCACCCCAAAACCATACCCCAAGTAAGGTAAGGGATAAAAAAAATAGAGCTAACAGCAATAATATTCCCCCAATAGTTCCCTAGGCCTAATATTAAAATATTAGAATAATGAAAGGACAAAAAAAAAATCTTAGAGGAGACAGAAGTTAAATCATTCCTCCCTTCCCTAAAGTTGCTTACCACTGCAGACAAAGAACACATTCATCCCGAGGTATGGTCAAAAGACAGGAATTGAGCAAAGTTAGATTCCTCCAATTGACGATAGATTAAAAACCGATAGGGATATAGTAAAGAGAAAGCAATACCCTGTACCTTTAAAAGCCAGGGTAAATTAAAAACCTGTGATTAAAGGTCTTCTCCAGGACAGGCTTCTTGAACCCTGTATGTCCCCCTATAACACTCCAAAACTGCCTGTAAAGAAGCCAGATGGGTCATACCTGTTAGTGCAAGACCTAAGAGGTATTAATCAGGATAGTCCAAACTACACACCCAGTTGTTCCCAATCCTCATACTATGATCAGTAGGATTCCATACAGTCACCACCGGTTTACAGTAATAGATGTAAAAGATGCCTCCTGGGCTTGTTAGTAGAGGGCAGCCAGAATCTATTTGCCTTTGAGTGAGAAGACCCTCACTCCGGTTGCAAACAGCAATACTGATGGACAGCCATATTCCAAAGGTTTATGGAGTCTCCAAATTTATTTAGTCAAATATTAGAACAAGTCATTTAATTAGCAAAGGTAAACAGAAAATTGAGCTTGATCAAAGGTATCATATCCTTATATCTGCCAGAGACTAAAGAACTTAACAAAATTTTAGAATTAGTTGAATACTGTCTTTGGATAGACTCTTAGGCCCGAGAAACAAAACCCTTACACAAAAAGCTCATGCAAGACGGACCAAACCCCCTCCTTTGGCAATTATCAGAAATCCAACAGGTGGAAAGGTTAAGACATCTATTAGTAACTGACCCTGTTCTAGCTTTACCCTCCTTAAAGTAGTCATTCCATCTTTTTGTCAATGTAAACAAGGACGTAGCCTTAGGAATACTTATCCAAAAGCAGAGGCCACTGGCAACCCGTAGCCTTCTTATCAAAAATTCTTAAGCCAGTAACCCATGAATGGCCCACATGCATTCAATCTATAGCGGCAACTGGTTCGATAACAGAAAAAAAAACTTTTGAAGAAAACCTCATTGACAGCAGAACTAGCCTTAGTCAGAAGGCAGAAAGGTAGCTTACTGACTCAAGAATCCTAAAGTATGAGGCTTTCTGTTAGAAAAAGATGATTTAGGCCAGGTGCAGTGGCTCCCGCCTGTAATCTCAGCAATTTGGGAGGCCGGAGCAGGCAGATCACGAGGTCAGGAGTTCCAGACCAGCCTTGCCAACATGGTGAAACCCTGTAGCTACTAAAATTACAAAACTTAGCTGGACATGGTGGCGAGCGCCTGTAGTCCCAGCTACTCAGGAGGCTGAGACAGGAGAATGGCTTGAACCCAGGAGGTGGGAGGCTGCAGTGATCCAAGATCGCATCACTGCACTCCAGCCTGGGCGACACAGTGAGATTCCACCAAAAAAAAAAAAAAAAAATCCCAGCAGGTGTCCTAATAGGAAATGCAAATCTAAAGAGAGAGCACACATGTTTAGATGTAACTGATTACCATACAAAGGTCTGACCAGACCTAGAAGTAACTCCCTTCAGGACGGAACATTTATTTATAGATGGTTCCTCCCAGGCGACTAAGAGAAAGACACAGTAAGTATTCAGTAATTGATTAAAAAAAAAAAAACTCTTGAAGAAATAGTCAAGAAAATTGCCTAATAATCGGTCTGCCCAAACTTGTGAGCTGTTTGCACTCAGCCAAACCTCAAAGTACTTGCAGAACCAGGAAGAAAACATCTATACTGATTATAAGTACACCTTTGGAGTGGCTCATACATTTGGAAAAATTTGGACTGTATGAGGTCTCATTAATAGTAAAGGTCAGGACATTGCTCATAAGGAACTAATCACCCAAGTATTAAATAATGTTCAGTTGCCAAAAGAAATACCTATTGTCCATGTCCCTGGACACCAGAAAAGTCTTTCTTTTAAAAGTCAAGTAAATAACCTAACAAATCAGATAGCCAAACAAGCTGCCATTTCTTCTAAAATGCCTATTTTTCACTTAATTTCTTACCTTTCTCCTCCTACCATGATCCCCATTTTCTCTTCCACTAGAAAAAAAGAAAAAATAATAGGTGCTAAAGAAAATTCAGAGGGAAATTGGATATTGCCAGACCAGAGAAAAATGTTATCTACACCCCTTATGAGGGAAATCTAGTCCCAAGTGCATCAAGGGACTCATTGGGGGCCCCAAGCCATGTGGGACACAGTCCTCAGAGTTTTTGGGTACACAGGAATTTATACCCTGGCCAAACAGGTTACACAGTTGCTTAGTATGTAAGAAAACTAATAAACACTATAAAAAGATTATCCCTTGGGGGAAGGGGTCCCGGCTAAAGCCCATTTTAAAGTATCCACATTGATTACACAGAGATGCCTCCAATTGGTCGTCTGAAGTATTTATTAGTAATGGTAGATCACTTTCCTCATTGGGTCATCTTCCCATTCAAGTACAACTGCTCATAATGTAGTCCAGACATTATTTTAAAATACTATACCCAGGTTTAAATTAATTTAAAAATACATTGATTCAGATAATAGGACTCATTTCACTGCACAAGTCATTAAAAAATTAGCCCAGGGACAGGATATAACATGGAGATATCATACTCCCTGGCACCTACCTTCATTAAGAAGAGTGGAAAGAATGAACCAAACTCTAAAAAGCCACCTAACCAAATTAGTTGTAGAGACCCAGTTGCCATGGATTAGATGCCTTCCCACTGCCCTGTTGAGAATCTGAACTGCTCCTCAGAGAGATGTTGCCTTATCGCCTTATGAAATGTTGTATGGGTTCCCCTATTTGCACTCCACTGCTAACATTCCCAAGTTCAAAGAAAAGATCAGTTTCTCAGAAATTAGATACTTGGTTTATCTTCCACTTTCTTCTCCCTCAGAACTAAAAGTCTTTTAGCAGAAGGACCACCTCTGGAGTTCCGAATACATCAACATCAGCCTGGGGATCATGTCCTCATCAAAAGCTGGAAGGAGAAAAAGTTCGAACCAGCCTGGGAAGGACCTTACCTAGTGCTCCTAACCGCAGTCCGGACAGCAAAAAAAAAAAAAAAACACCATCACACTTAAGTGAAGAAAGCACTGCCCCCTCCAGGGTCATGGGCCATAGTCCCAAGGAAAAACCCTGCCAAACTAAAGCTGAGAAAAATTTAACTCTTTCATCTATTTTATTACTCCTTCTTCTTTCCTCGCTCTATTGCTGACCACCTCAATATTAATGTCACCAAGTCAATTCATCTCAAACTATCACATTCGATGCTTGCCTTGTTATACCCTGTGGAGATTTGTCGAGTCGAAGACAACTCTCCACTTCAGAAAAGTACCTCTGTCCTTCCTCGCTTTCCTCAGACTGGACATTAGTCAATCATGATCATTTAGTCTGGGTAGGTTTCAATGAAGATCCCACTATCAACAGAGTCTTGCCCTCCCGAGACAGAGCTTTTATACCATAGTTGGCCCAACATTCTATGGACTACTGAAGAAGGATGAACTGCCCCAACTACTAGTTGTAGTTTCCTAAAGCTATACATTCATTTTACCAAAGAGCTTCCCTTGTCAGCTAAACCAATGTATCTAGTACAGATGACCATCCCTGCTCTCCAAAGTTCTTCCTCTTCATTAAGCTGTTTCTATAATATAGGAGCAGAACTCTCAGGGAAGGAGCCCATATGATGCTTTGAAATGTGCTTTATTTGTTCCCCACCTCCTGCACCCCCTTCTCCCTCTCCTAAGTTCTCCACTAATCAAACTTTTCTCGTTATATACCCAATGATAAAACCAACGTAGTTGTAGAGGTTTAAGATTTAAAACAAACTATACCAATTAAAACAGGGTAGGAGGATGCAAATGCTTGGCTGGAATGGATTAAATATTCTGTTTGCATGCCAGACAAAAGCAACTGTTACGCTTGTGTGACAGGCAGGCCAGAGACTCAAACTGTTCCCTTTCCACGAGTGGTCCTCTCACGGACTGGGCATAAGCTGTATGGTAGCTCTCTTCCAGAACCCCAAAGCCTGGGGTGAAGAGTCATGCAAGACTCCTTCACTGCTGATCCCTGAAGTCAAAAGCCCTGTGCATCAGCCCCTGAGAGCCATCTGGCCTCCAGCTCCTAATGTTGACTTTACCTCATGCCTTTCATGGCAGGGGGGAAAGTAAGCATTCCTTGGAGACTTAACAGGGTGCAGTGAAACCAAGCCTTTTCAAGAGCTTAACAATCAGTCTGCCCTTGTTCATCCCCAAGCAGATGGGTGGTAGTACTGCAGGGTATTCCTGGGTATTCTGCCAAGTAGTTAGAGTGGCACTTGTGCTCTAGTTCAGTTGGCCATCCCTTTCACATGAGCATTCTGTCAACACGATAGAAAAGAAAACCGTAAAAGTAGTGCCTCACATGGGTCCTTTGACCCCCACGTCTACATAGGCACTATTAGAGTTCCACGAAGCATACCAGATGAATTTAAAGCCCAAAATCAAATAGTTGCAAAATTTAAATGTGCTGTTTTGGTTGTCAACTATAAAGAAGAATGTAAAATTGAATAAATTATATTTAATATAATCAACAAAGGTTTGTTAACTATATAAGAGATGCCATTAAAGGAACAGCTGAATGATAGGCCCCACCAGTCAGATGGTTTAGGACAACAGAATGGCCCTAGATATGTTATTAACCAAAAAAGGTGGGATTTGTAATATGACTAAAACTCCGTGTTGCACCTTCATCCCAAACAACACTGCCCCCAAGGGTTGCATAAAGAGGGCCTTACAAGAACTTACCACTTTATCCAATAAATTAGCTAAAAATTCTGAAGTCAGTAAACTTTGCTCAGGATGGCTAGAAATAGAAATCATAGCCTCAAGTCTTACTTCTCTCACAGCTGTAGTAGGTATACTCATTCCTATCAGGTACTATGTCATACCATCCGTGGGCTGGTGCAAAGACTCAAAAATGTCTCCCTTAACTCTCCTCTGCCTTATTCAAGAAGCTTTTTCTTTTAGAAAATCAAGTAGAACCACCAAGCCAAGACATGTTAAGGAAGTTGGAAGAGAAAAATCTGTGTATTTCAAGGGGGGGAATTGTTAAATACAGTGAGTTCCAAGTTTCTCTTTAGAGAATCAGTATGTCAGTATGTTCAGCTCCCTGTTGTTTGTTCTCCATTTTAAAGTTTAACTTCCTTGTTCTCTTTGTCCACTTGCCCCTAGTTTCAGGAAACAATCTTCCCGCAAGTTCTAATCAGCGGTTCACATCTGTTTCCTTGGTTACCTGCACCTATTCCTCTCACTGAAACCACACATCCCACTCGCACGTCACCCTGCTAACTCTCATATTTAGAGTCCTGACTCATCCTGGTTACCTGCTGTAACCTAAGTCACCTTTAGTTACCTGTTCTGTAATCGCCTTTCCCGCCCAAACTGCTCACCCCTGCCACTCTGGATCATACCCCTGCTCTCTTTAAAATAGGCAATCAAAATTCACTTAGACTGTGTGGTCCAGCCCTACCCAATATGGGAAAAACACAGCAGTAGGAGCTACCTACATCAGGGAAGAGAATGCCTTCCCTTGCTCAGGTGTGCTCTTGCCATTGCTCCCTATGCAAGACACACCATTCTATAGAATAAAATTGCCTTGCTGAGAATTTTCTCAGTGGTATTTCTTTTTTAGTTGCGAAAATTTGTTTCTAACATGATGAACTTTGGTGTCGCTGCCAATAATTAAAGATGGCAACAGAGGAGCTAAATGGTAACACTCATATCCTTACATTCACAGAATTTCTCCCCAGTGTGAATTCTTTTTTGGGGGTGGAGTCTTAATCTGTCACCCAGGTTGGAGTGCAGTGGTGTGATCAATCTCAGTTCACTGCAACCTCCACCTCCAGGGTTCAAGTGATTCTCTTGCCTCAGCCTCCTGAGTAGCTGGGACTACAGACATGTGCCACTATGCTTAATTTTTTGTACTTTTAGTAGAGACAAGGTTTCACTGTGTTAGGATGGTCTTGATCTCCTGATCTTGAAGTCCACCCGCCTCAGCCACCCAAAGTGTTGGGATTACAGGCATGAGTCACTGCATCAGGCTGTCAATTATTTTATGTCTACTTAGGTGTGAGGAATCAGCAAATGCTTTCCCACATTCTTTACATACAAAGGGTTTCTCTCCAGTATGAGTTCGCAGGTGAACTTTAAGAACTGAGGAATACATAAATGCTTTCCCTCATATCTTGCATACGAAGGGTTTCTCTCCAGTATGAGTTCACAGGTGAACATAAAGGCCTGAGGAAAATATAAATGCTTTCCCACATAACTTGCATACAAGTGGCTTTTCTCCAGTATGAGTTCTCAAATGCTTAGCATGATGGGAAGAAGTAATGAAGCTTTTTCCACATTCAACACATATATAAGGGTTCTCTCCCGTGTGAATTCTTCTATGTTCAGTAAGGCTTGAGGATGTAGTGAAGGTTCTCCCACATTCCTAATGAAGAGGAAAAATTAATTAAAAAAAATTTAATGCAGAAAAGAAAAGCAGAAATTAACATTTTCTTTCATAAGCAAACTTCCCTGAGTCCTTCCCCCTCCTGTGGGATTGTATCCTGATTTGCAAGTTTAATAAGTTTAGAAATTCTTGTATTCTTGTTCTCTGCAGCTGGTAACTGTAAGTTTCTGTAACACAGTGAAGGTCATAAAAAATGCCTAAGCAAGCAGGACTCCAGTCTTCTGGGCACTGTAGCAGAAAGCAATAGATAAGGCCCATGCTAGAATCCTTGAGCTCTAACTGGGTGGCATAGCAACAGTCATACGTAAGCCTAAGTTACATCCCTATCATTGATTAATGAATTGCTTTTGTTCTACACCTGCAAACTTGTTTTAGTGCCACTGTGTAGGTACTTCTTGTGTAAAAAGTCAAGCTCTACCTTTGTTAGGGGCTCAGCCATGTTGCTCCTGGTCAGGGAACCAGCTGGGCCAGTGTACACCTAAAATAAACTCCATCTGTAACCTCAACAGTCTCTCCAGTCGCTGAAATCCTACAATACTTACACTGATAGAGTTCTCTCCACTGTGACTTCGTATGTGTACATAAAGGTTCAAGTGCTGACTGAAGGCTTGCCCACATACCTTACATTCATAGAGTTTTATTACAGTGTGAGTTCTTATATGTTCAGTAAGTTTAGTTGATCTAGTGAAGGCTCTCCCACATTCCAGATATTTGTGTGGTTTTATTCCAATGTGAAATTGAATGTGATCATTAAGGCATAAGGAATTTCTAAAGGATCTTCCACATTCTTTACATTCAAAGGACTTCTCTCCGAGTTTTCTCACATGCAGAGAGTTGAGAAAAATCAGTGAAGGATTTCCCACATTTCTTTGTCTTTCTGGATTTCTTTGCAGTATGAACTGTTACATACTGCTTTAGTTGTGAGGAAGCTATGATGGCTCCCCCACATTCCTGAAATTCACAGAGCTTCACTCCAGTGTGGATTCCCATTGATGATCAAGGTTTGTAAAATACTTAAAGCTTTTTCCACATTCCTTGCATTTGTGAGGTTTTCTTGCATTGAAAATTTGAAGATGTACGGTAAGGTCTGGAGTTAGAGTGAAGACATTTCCACATGGAATAAATTTGGAAAGTTCCTGTCCAATAGAGGCTTTCTTGTGCACAGTGAGGACATTTTTCCATAAAAAACACACTCAGAAGTGTTCCTGCCATTCTGAGCTCTCGTGTGTCTTAAAGCAAAACCATTCACTGAAGACCTCTCCACAATTCTTAAGAGTTTCCATCCACTGTAGCTTCTTGTCTGCTGATGAGGGGATAAAGGATTTAAAACGTTTTCAGACATATTAAGAGCTTTCACCCATCTGAATACAGAAACATTATTTTGATGACAATTATTATTTTACTTTTTAATGTTTGATTTTTTTTTTTTGAGACAGAGTCTTGTTCTATCTCCCAATCTAGAGTGCAGTGGTACAATCAAGGCTAACTGCAACCTCCACCTCCATATCTCAAGCAATTCTCCTGCCTCAGCCTCTGAGTAGATGGGAATACAGGTGCACACTACTGCACCTGACTAATTTTTCTTTTGTTGTAGACAGGGTTTTGTGAAGTTGCCCATACTGGTATCAAATTCCTGAGCTTAGGTGATCTGCCTACCTCAGCCTCCCAAAGTGGTTGGGTTACAGGCGTGACCCATCATGCCCAGCATATTTAACTTTCTTTAGAGTTGGGATTTCACTCCATTGCCTGGGCTATAGTACACTAGTGTGATTATGGCTCACTGTAACCTCGAACTCCTGGTTGGGTTAAAGTGATCATTCTGCCTTAGCCTCCTGTATAGCTAAAACTATTAGCATGCACCATCATACCTGGCCAATCTTTCTACTGATTTAATTTTGAGATAGAGTCTTGCTCTGGCTCGATCTTGGCTAACTGCAAGCTCTGCCTCCAAAGTACAAGTGATTCACATGCCTCAGCCTCCCGAGTAGCTAGGATTACAGGCACTCACCTCCACATCCATCTAATTTTTTGTATTTTTAGTAGAGACAAAATTTCACAATGTTGACCAGGCTGGTCTCCAACTCCTCACCTTGTGATCTGCCTGCCTAGACCTCCCAAAGTCCTGAGATTAAAGGCGTGAGTAACCGCACCCAGCCTTGATTTATTTTTATAGAGACAGGGTCTTGCTATGTAGCCTAAATTGGTCTGAAACTCTTTGCCTCAGCCTCTCTTCAAGTGATCCACCCACCTTGCCCTCCCAAAGTGCTGGGATTACAGACTCAGTTTCTTTCCTTTTTTTTCTTTTTGAGATGGAGTTTCACTCAATTGCCCAGGCTGGAATACAGTAGTGCAGTCTTGGCTCACTGCAACCTCTACCTCTGGATTGAAGCAATTCTCCTACCTCAGCCCCCTGAGTAACTGGAATGACAAGCACCCACCACCACACTCAGCTAATTTTGTATTTTTAGTAGAGAGAGAGTTTCACCATGTTGGCCAGGCTGGTCTTGAACTCCTAGCCTCAGGTGATCCAACCACCTTGGCCTCCCAAAGTGATGGGATTACAGGCATGAGTCACCACATCCACCCTCTTTTTTAAATCAGAGATGGGATCTTGCTATACTGCCTAGGCTGGTCTCAAACTCCTGGGGTCAAATGATCTTCCCACCTCAGCCTCCCCAGTAGCTGGGATTACAGGTGTAAGCTACAGCTCTGACTGTGCTGATTTTCTAGAATGGAATTCTCAATCTTTTCTGAGAGAGGAAACTAAGAAATATCCCTTAAGAATCTTGCCATTTGTATCTCATTGAATATTTGATTCTTCAAAAAACCCTGCTGAAGTGATGACCCTTGGGTTCTAGGGTGTATTTCCCATTCTGAAGTTAAGCAGAAAGAGAAATGTAAGGGTTGACAAAAGAAATGTTGTATTGGAGTAGTTTAAAATAATGAGTCATTAGTACTTGTTTTCAAATTAACCATAGAAAATAAAAGCCAGAGAACTTTGAGGATTTTGGTATGTCAAAAAGTTGGCTAAAAGGATGTAGGGTTTACCACAAAACTGATGTGTTTTCTTTTTTTTTTTTTTTTTTTCTGAGAGGGAGTCTCACTCTGTCACCGGGCGGGTGTGGAGGGGTGAGCTCTCCGTTCACGACAACCTCCACCTCCCTGGCTGAAGCAATTCCTCTGCCTCAGCCTCCTGAGTAGCTGGAATTACAGGTATGTGCCACGACACCTGGCTAATTTTTTGTATTTTTAGTAGAAACAGGGTTTCACCGTGTTAGCCAGGATGGTCTCAATCTCCTAACCTAGTGATCTGCTTGCCTCAGCCTCCCAAAGTGCTGGGATTACAGGCGTAAGCCACTGCGCCCAGCCAACTGATGTGTTTAGATAGTTTACTACAAACTGCTTCTGTAAAAATTAAAACTGCCAGGTGCTGTGGCTCATGCCTGTAATCCCAGCACTTTGGGAGGCCAATGAGGTGGGTGGATCACTTGAGGTCAGGAGTTCGAGACCAGCCTGGCCAACATGGTGAAACTCTATCTCTATAAAAATATTAAAAAATTAGCCAGGCATGGTGATGCACACCTGTAATCCCAGATACTCAGGAGGTGAGACAGGAAAACTGCTTGAACCCAGGAGGCAGAGGTTGCAGTGAGCTGAGGTTGTAACATTGCACTCCAGCCTGGGCAACACAGCAAGACTTCATTAAAAAAAAAAAAAAAAAAAAAAAAAAAACTCAAAATAAAAAATAAACAAAATTAAAACTGATAGTGAACAGGAAGAGAAGATTATCAGGAAAGAAAAGCAGGGAAAATCTAGATAAAGACCATGTATCAAAATGATAACAAAGAAACAGAAGAGACAGTTTTGTTAGATCATAGGAATATTTGACAAGGTGAAAAATAAAAGTCAAAGATATCTGAAATTTTGAGAAAAACAGCTTAAATCTTCCAAGGCAAAGTGCATCTTTAAAAATCTCCATTTTTTTTCTTTTTTTAGACGGAGTCTCACTCTGTTGCCCAGTCTGGAGTGCAGTGGTGAGATCTTGGCTCACTGCAACCTTCGTCTCCTTGGTTCAAGTGATTCTCCTGCCTCAGCCTCCAGAGTAGGTGGGACTACAGGCGTTTGCTACCACGCCCAGCTAATTGTATTTTTAGTAGAGACAGGGTTTCACTGTTGGCCAGGCTGGTCTTGAACTCCTGGCCTCAGGCGATCCACCCACCTCAGCCTCCCAAAGTACTGGGATTACAGGCGTAAGACTCTGTCTAAAAATAATAATAATAAAAAATAAAGAAAGAAAGTAAGTACAACAAAAACCCATGCTTGCACTCATGGGTAAAATACTCTGCCATTGGATCTCAAAGATGATAGTATATTAGATTAATCTTCAGGGATTCTTAAAACACAGATGACTGGGCCCTAACCCCGGAGTTTCCAATTTAGTACATCAAAGACAGGAAGGAAGAGGTACATTTCTTACAGCATGAAGCTGATGCAGTTGATGATGTTTCTAGTATTACCACAGTAAATTAAAACATATTACAGCAGGGACTGTTACTTGGAACTATCTGTTATTCCCCACTGTATTCAGAACTGACAAGCAAGCATGTAACATACATGTGTTCTGTAACAGGCTACAAGAAATTATGCTAGTCTTTATTTTTATTTATTTTTTAGATGAAGCCTCACTCTGTCACCCTGGCTTAAGGGTCTTGTCATAATCTCGGCTCACTGAAACCTCCGCCTCCTGGTTTCATCCAATTCTCCTGTCTCAGCCTCCTGAGTAGCTGGGATTACAGGCACCCCGACACCAGATATGGCTAATTTTTGCATTTATAGTAGAGACAAGGTTTTACTATGTTGGCCAGGCTGGTCTCAAACTCTTGACCTCAGGTGGATCCACCCACCTTGGCCTCCCAAAATGCTGGGATTATAGGTGGCAGCCACTGCACCGGTCTAGTCTTTACAATCTTTTTTTAAGAGACGAGGTCTCAAAATGTTGCCCATACTAGTCTCAAACTCCCAGGCTCAGGCAATTCTACCACCTCAGCCTCCCAAGTATCTGGGACTAAAGGTGCAGGCCACCATGTCCAGCAAAATGATGTGACTCTTACCCACAGAGGTCAGGTTCTTATAGTTTTGCAGTATCACATCTCTGTAGAGGTATTTCTGAGTTGTGTCCAGTAAAGCCCACTCCTCTGGGGTGAACTCCACAGCAACATCATCAAAGGTCCTAAGTCATCACACGCATGCTGGTTTGAGCCAATGAACACTTCCACCAATGTTCACTGGAGAATGAGGTAGGGGAACCTTATACTCACTTACATGTGGTTCTGAGATCTCCCAAGATCTACTCCAGGGTTTAATGTCTCAGGAGCTCTTGTTTCTAAACACTCAAGCTTGACCTCCTACAGGCATATGCCTTGAACAGCACTTAAAAAATTTTTTTTTAAATCTTTTTTTCCCCTCATCTATTTATTTTTAATTTTTAAATATTTTTATTTTTTAATTATACTTTAAGTTCTGGGATACATGTGCAGATCATTCAGGATTGTTACAATATTTTTACTTTAAAATTTTTATTTTTATGTTGATTAGAACAGCACTTCCTAAACAGGAATTTTTATCTATCTAGCATCTATCTATCTATCTATCCATCTAATCTGTTTATTAATTTATATATAAAGACAGGGTTCCACTGTGTCACCCAGGCACGATTGCTGGTGACTGCCGCTTCGATCTCCAGGGCTGAATTGCTCCTCCCACCTCTGCCTCCTGAGTAGCTGGAATTACAGGCATGAGCCACTGCCCACAGCCTACACTTTATCTCAGCACAATCACCACCAGGCTAGAAGCTCTTCCTGTCCCATTTGTCTCTATGCAGCACACTCCTCAGCACACTGCAGATAACTGACAAATGCTGATGAGTGAATAAATTATTTGATAAAACGACACTTTCGTCTGCCTTATCATCTGTCACAGCATGCAACAATGTAAGAAAGATGTAGTTGGTACCATGAAGGTCAAATTTAATTAGTAATTACTGAGAAACTGGGATGATTTTCAAGTTAACACTTTATCTATAGGAGACTTCATTCCCTGGGGAAATTCATTTGGAGACTCAGTCCTTCAGTAAGTTTGCTCTAAGAAAACTCTGGAAATTAGTCTGTCTAGAAGGTAATGTGTCTACCTATTGGATTAAGTATGACATTTTCACTTTACCTGATAACCATTTGCCAGGTAGTCCACCACCATCCTATACTCTTGCACACTCAAGAAAACTGCACACAGACAATACTGACACAAAATGCCATACTAGTCCTGTGTTACCTAGACTCAGAAAAGCAGATATGGGCTGAGCTGCCTCTTGGGTAAAAGGTAATAGTTTCAACTTACAAGATAACTTACACGATGAAAAATGTGACTCTTTATTTGCACATTAGTAAAACTCATGAAGCTTATGTAATATTTCCTAAGGCAAACAAACCAGGGCTGAATTGTATCTTTTTTGAGACAGAGTCTTGCTCTGCTGCTGGAGTGACATGCGGTGGTGCAACATCAGTTTACTGCCACCTCCACCTCCCAGGTTCAAGCTATTCCCCTGCCTCAGCCTCTCGAGTACCTGGGACTACAGGAGCACTCCACCACTCCTGGCTAATTTTTAAGTATTTTTTTTTTAGTAGAGATGGGGTTTCACCACCACATCTGGCTAAATTTTGTATTTTAGTAGAGACAGGATTTCACCATATTGACCAGGCTGGTCTCAAACTCCTGGCCTCAAGTGATTCTCCCACCTCAACTCCCCAAGTTGCTGGGACTACTGGTACACAACACTGGGTCCGGCTAATTTTCTTTTGTATTTTTAGTAGAGACAAGGTTTCACTAGGTTGGCCAGGCTGGTCTCAAACCATGAAGTGACTCCTGACTCCTACATGTGTCGGTCACATAGGAGTCTCACGCATGACTGGTTACTCTGTACATTTCTTCTGGAAAGTAGAGTCCTAGTTTGGGTAGAAAGAACCCAAAGTTGGACTGAAAACCATGAAGAGCCTTGATCCTCTGTATATGAACACATATTTGCTATAATAGATAATTA
This sequence comes from Cheracebus regulus, assembly GCA_963574635.1. Lineage (NCBI taxonomy): Eukaryota > Metazoa > Chordata > Mammalia > Primates > Pitheciidae > Cheracebus > Cheracebus regulus. The sequence goes on from CAUYQU010024883.1 coordinate 16,055, forward strand.
AGTGAATTTTCATGCAGAACTTATTTTCAAGTGCTCAGTCAGCCACTGATTCTGATTCTTTCAATTAATTTCCTACTCATGAAAATAAACATGTTCATGCTCTCTCCTATTTTCTCTTGGTTTACAGCATTTGATTAGGCATCACTCATTTTTTCTGTAGTTTCGTTGAAGATTAGATTCATCCTTCATTTTAACTCCCAATCAAATAAAATTTCACTCACAAACCTAAGAAAAACCCTTGATGTATTCACCTCTCACTGTAGATATGTAATCAGCCAATTTATATGATGCTTTCCTGTGGGTAAACCCCCATCTGAGCATGGAGGAAGGAGAGCTAAGCAGATTCCCGCACAATTAGTGCCAGAAGAATATCCTAGTTTATAGTGTTACTACTTAGTTATTTCCTTTTACATAATCCTTTATATATAATCATATATTAGTTTATAGAATGAGTGCCTGAAGAATATTTTACTACTCAGTTATTTCCATATATATATATACATATATATATAATCATATCTTAGTTCATAGTAGGAGTAATGCCTAGAGCAGAAACGGTACAGGGCATGATTTAAGGGACAAACAGGTATACCAGGACAAGAATCCATGGCCCAGGCGGCAGCGTGCAGCATCGTAAAGATACCCACTGTATGGCAGACTTGGAGCGAGAGCCACTCCTCCTGATAAAGCAGTTGTAGTACCTTGCCTCCAGTTCTTGTGGAAG
>CAUYQU010024884.1:0-17652 GCA_963574635.1 Cheracebus regulus
AAAACTAACAAGTGTTTTTTAAGCATCATTGCAACATTGTATTCCTGATAATTTAAGTAAACCAAACTATGAGTAAATGATACATGCCTAAAAATGACCATGGTTTATACTATCAGTGGCCACTGGACTTAGGACTAGTCCAAGACCTTGATCTAGATTTTGACCTAGACCTAGACTGTGATCTTGACTGAGATTTGGATCTAGGTGGTTCTTTTTTCCTTGATTCCTTTTCATATCTTGAGCCAGCCTTATAATGTGTTTTGGAATCTGTTTTAGAGGTGCCTCTAGTTTTGGTGTGAGATGCAGACCTAGAACGTGATTTAGCCTTCATTTCTTTCTTGGGCTGGGACTTGGACCGTGATCTTGAATTGGATTTAGATCTTGAAAAAGATCGATTTCGGTGTTTGAATCTTTCAAAACAGAGGAGAGATATAATTAGAGTAAAAATTAGATTCTATATTAATCAAATTTGTTATTTTTAGAGCAAAAGTTCACTCTGAAATTAAAAAACATGTGAGTCTTTTTCAAAACAAAGTTATTTACCTATCATTGTCGGAATGGCTTCTGCTACGCCGTGGTCTTCCAGTCGGTCTACTGCTAAAAAGCATATCAGAAAAAGCAGTGACAAATATCTATTCGTAGAGGCAAAATTTCTAATTAAAAGCAAACCATAAAACTTTTCTCTTTTTTGAGATGGAGTCTCACTGTGTCACCCAGGCTTGAATACAATGGCGCAGTATCAGCTCATTGCAACCTCCGCCTCCTGGGTTCAAGTGATTCTCCTGCCTCAGCCTCCCGAGTAACTGGGATTACAGGTGCCCGCCACTACGCCCGGATAATTTTTGTATTTTTTGCAGAGATGAGGTTTCACCATGTTGGTCAGGCTCGTCTCAAACTCCCAACTTCAGGTGATCTACCCACCTCAACCTCCCAAAGTGCTGGGATTACAGGCGTGAGCCACTGCACCAGGCCATAAAACTTTTAAAATGCTAAAAGATTTTTTTGTCTCAATGAAGCATTCAATGTATATAATTAAAAGCATACAAAAAGGTAAAAAAAAAAAAAAAAAAAAAATTAAATGCTAACAAATACATCTTTAAATTAAACAGATCACTGTGTTACGCATCACACTTACTTTCTAGGACTATATGATCTTCTATAGTTGTAATCAAAAGACCGACTTCTTGATCTCCTTCTTTCGTAACTTCGGCTTCTTGAACGTCTGTATCTGTCATAATCATCATAGCGTGAAGAACTGTACACATTCCTCCCTTCCTTGGCTTTCATCTGATTTGGTGCTAGGAAATACATGTAATAGAAATACTTAGAAATACTAAAAACAGTATTGAAGCCCTCAATAAATAGGGGGAAAAAAACCTCTCCATGAGTGTGTATGACCAGGCTCACACCTGTAAACCCAGTACTTTGGGAGGCTTAAGTGGGAGGATCATTTGAGCCCAGGAGTTTGAGACCTGCCTGGGGCAACATAGCAATATCCCATTTCTACAAAAAATAATTAGCTGTGCCTGGTGGCTCACATATGTATTCCAGCTACCGGAGAGGCTGAGGTGGGAAGATCACTTGAGCTCATGAGTTCGAGGATGCAGTGAATCGTGATCATACAACTGCATGTCAGCCTGGGGGACAGAGACTCTGTCTCTAAAAAAAAAAAAAATAATAACAATAACAATAAAGTGTGTGTTTTGGAGTGTTTTTTTAAAAAAATTTTTATTTTTGAGACCAGAGTCTTGCTCTGTCACCCAGGTTGGAGTGCAGTGGTGCAATCTCAGCTCACTGCAACCTCCACCCCACACCAGTTCAAGCTATTCTCCTGCCTCAGCCTCCTGAGTAGCTGAGATTACAGAAATGTGCCACAACACCTGGCTAATTTTTCCATTTTAGTAGAAACAGGTTTCACCATATTGGCCAGGCTGGTCTCAAATTCCTGACCTGAAATAATCTGCGTGCCTCAGCCTTCCAAAGTGCTGGGATTACAGCTGTGAGCTACTGCACCCACCCTGGAGTCTGTTTTAGAGGTGTCTGTAGTTTTGGTGTGAGATGAAGAAAGTGATTTAGCCTAGGCTGGGTGAAGTTAACTGCAAATACTGATCTTGGAAAAGGCATGCTTTTCTTTTTTTTTTTTTTTGAGATGGAGTTTCACTCTTGTTGCCCAGGATGGAGTACGATGGTGTGATCTTGGCTCACTGCAATCTGTGCCTCTCGGGTTCAAGTGATTACCCTGCCTCAGCCTCCTGAGTAAGTGGGATTACAGGCATGTGCCACCATGCCTACCTGATTTTTTATTTTTAGTAGAGATGGGGTTTCTCTATGTTGCTCAGGCTGGTCTCAAACTCCTTAGCTCAGGCGATCCGCCCGCCTCAGCTTCAACTGCTGGGATTACAGGCGTGAGCCAGCACGCCCGGCCTATGTATTTATTTTCAAGAAAATATACTAGAAGACTGTTTTGTGTTAAAAATAATACCCTCTATTATACCCAACTTTTTCTGAGACAAGAGTCACTTTGTCGCTAGGGCTGGAGCGCAGTGGCACGATCTCAGCTGCTACCTCCGCCTCCAGGGGTCAAGTGATTCTCCTGCCTCAGCCTCTTAAGTAGCTGGGATTATAGGCGCCCGCCACCACACCCAGCTAATTTTTTGTATTTTTAGTAGAGACGGTGTTTCACCATGTTGGCCAGGCTGGTCTCAATCTCCTGACCTTGTGATTGCCCACCCTGGCCTCTCAAAAATGCTGGAATTACAGGCGTGAGCCACTGTGCCCGGCCCTATCTCCAACTATTTTCAGTCTTCTCACCACCTAGCTTGTTAGCCAAGATTTGCCAACTATTCCGACACTGGAAATCTATACCATAAAAGGATTTTTTAAAACTCAAAATAGAAGTGAGTGGCTTTTTGAGATTGGGTCTTGCTGTCACCCAGGCTGGAGTGCAGTTGTGCAAACATGGCTCACTGCAGCCTCAACCTCCTGGGCCCAACTGATTCTCCTGCCTAGCTGGGACCATAGGTGTGCACTAACACACCTGGCTAATTTTTTATTTTATTTTTTATAGAGACAGGGGTCTCACTTTGCTGCCCAGGCTGGTCCCAAACTCCTGGGCTCAGGAAATCCTCCTGCCTAGGCCTCCTAAAATGGTGGGATTACAGGTGTGAGCTACCACACCCACCCATTTAACATTTCTTTTCTAACCACAGGGTATTAGTTTATTTTCATGCTGCCATTTTACATTTTTAAATGGCTGAAAAAAATGACCACTGAACCGTATTGATTTGGAATGATCCCGCCATGGAGTCTATTCATTAGAAACACAATTAACAAAATATTTATAGGTGGCCTATGAATAATCTGCAGTGTCAAAATGCAGTAATATATAATTACAGTTCTAAGAATCTAAGTAGAATAAGGCATTCCTAAATGCCTTATATACACTTCAATTCTTATCTCATTCAATTCAATGAAGCAGATATTTTACGTATTGGAGTACATTAATGCATAACCAGGAATCTATTACCCAACTCAAGAACTAGAGTTACCAATAGTTTGTGTCTACTCAAGTGTTCCTCTTCTCTTCAGCAGCTATTTTAATCTCTTAATTGGTATCTTGCCCAAGGCAACATAATGGCTAAGCCAGAATTCAAACACAGGTCTATTTGACTCTAAAACCTGTACTCCTGCCTCGTTAAGTATGCAGCAAACACCTGGTAAGCCTGCATAAAGTTGGTTAACTTTAGAAGAGTCCAGATATATTTCAGGCATTCTGATCTCCACCTCCCACCTATATTACCCCAAAACTTTATAATACTTGAAAAATATGATGAAATATTCAAGACACCCCATTTTCTTAAAAATGATCCTTTTGGGCCAAGTGCAGTGGCTCACGTCTGTAATCCCAGCACTTTGGGAGGCTGAGGCGTGCGGATTACTTGAGGTAGGGAGTTTGAGAGCAGCCTGGCCAACATGGTGAAATGCCATTTCTACTAAAAATACAAAAATCAGCCAGGTGTGGTGGCATGCATCTGTAATCCCAGCTAGGCGGAAGGCTGAGGCATGAGAACCGTTTGAATCCAGGAGGTGGAGGCTGCAGTGAGCTGAGATTAAACCACTGCATTCCAGCCTGGGCGACACAGTGAGACTCCAACTCCAACTCCAAAAAAAAAAAAAAAAAAAAAAAAATCCTCTTGAGTTTTGAACAGATACACAAATTGCTTAAATTCTTTTAAAAAAAATCTCAAACCACTACCTAAAAAATAATGCACCATACACGTCAGGTATAAGGGTACTTACTCTTCCGATCCCCCTGGGCAAACTGTATTTCAATCTGCCGTCCACAAATCCACTTTCTGTCCAAATTATGTAAAGCATCTTCAGCATCACGAACATCCTCAAATGTGCTAAATGTTAAGGGGCTTGGGAAGTTTTGCAAACTTTGATAATGAATGAAAGTTCAGTTCATATGTCTGGAACAATTCACAATCTCCCAATATTATTCCAGAAAAATCAACCAAACCCCACTACTAGTTGGTGATTCAGTTGGATTCAACCATTAACCCTTCACAGTATAAAAGCACTTGTGATTTCCTTAGGCACATATTTGAAAATGTATGAATACATATTGCAGTAAACCTATTATTGAAATCAGATGTTATAGCTGAATCACCAAGTTGTCCTATCCAAAAATTTTCCTAAGTTTTAAGAATTCTTTACAAAAAAGAAAAATGTCAGTTCTATGTTGCATGTTAAAATAAAAATTTCTTAAAACCAAAATACTGTTTTTCATATGTTTCAAATGAAAAAAAAAAATGCCAATAGTTCTTGTGTAAGCAAGCAGTATATGCCTTATAAGAGGTGAAAGCATTAACCTCAAATTAATTTTGCTATTTTTTCATATATATCTAATACTACTATTTAACTGTCTTCCTTGCGCTGCATGGGAAGACAAGCATGCTAGCCATTTGTGGGCATTGAGACAGAGTCAAGCAGTACTAAAGACAATCACTATACCAAAAGCATTATTACATCCATGCAGACTGTAAAAGCATGCTATCAAGAAACAACAGATCACTGTAAGGACTCCTAGACCGGAAAACCCTAACCATGATCTGAAATATACAACTTCTTGCAAAGAAATGGGTTTGAGACTGTTTCCAACTTGAGAATTTCAAGGTATTATTTACCAGCAGGAACTGCCAGTACTTGTTTTTGATCTGAGAAGCTAAGCCCTTTGTCCTCCCTGGTCATGTCAGCAATGATATTACGAGAACTCCTGGTTTTACATATTCTGTCCAAACCTAGCTCCTTTCCTAAAACCATCATCATGACAGAGGCGAAGTACACATTCAAGGCAGTGCTTGGTATCAATGGTTTGGAAAGAGAGCTAGGTTAGGTCCCGGTACAGAGTTTCATTCTATCCTAAAAAATCACTATTCTAGTTTGCACATTTCTATTTCCTAAATTTGAGACAACACAAGACTGAAGATTTGGAGAGGTAATTTTATAAATTGTACACCCCTTTTTTGAGACTGATACTGGTATTCTTTTATTCTAGAGACTAAAAGGTCTGCCTTACTAGACTTCTTTTTGTTCTGAAAGGAATTAAGGACTTCAGGTTTCCAGCTCTCTCTTCCTGAGGCCATTATGAATAGATTAAATGGAAGGACAAGGTTTAAATAACTGGGCTTTCAACATGAAAAGGCAAAGGTTGATGGGGAGTTTAGAACCTTGAATACTATAACTGAACATCCCTCAAGGTTAATGCAGCTGGGCTCTAAACTAATTAGGAGTAAGTTCACTTAATGGGTATACTACTTTGTTACCCCAAGAGACAGAATATAAGTATAAAAAGGATTTCTACTGAGAGCCATAAAAATTATTAATGAGAGCAGAGCATCCTCTCTGGGGCTATCCTCAAAAACAGAATTCCGGGCTGATGGCAAGTTTCTACTTTACTCAGTAAGCCAGGGATAGGAAGAAAAGGCTAACTGGGAACTGAGTCAGACAGAGACAGCAGCAGCAGAGGCAGCTAAGCATCACTCTGATGTCAGTCATGGAGAAATTTGTACTTTATGGTCTTTTCAAAAATGAAATTGATAAGCCTGTTATTTCTTTTTATCTATTTTAAGACCACAGACTTACTGAATGCGTATGAAAAATTGTAATTCTCCGCGGTGGCTCACGCCTGTAATCCTAGCACTTTGGGAGGCCGAGGTGGGTGGATCACCTGAGGTCAGGAGTTCAAGACCAGCCTGGTCATCCTGGTGAAACCCCATCTTAAATAAATAAAAAAAAATTATCATTCTCCTTCAGATTGCTTTGAATTACTACCCTTTTCTGCCTCAAGTATTACACACTCTTCAATCAAACTACTACTGACCTTGATTCCTGGGCCACCCAACACTAGGTAAAATTAGGTCTATGTTGTAAGACAGAATGTACTGCTACCTTCATTTACTAAGCCAGATACAGCTATTATCTTCTCTGTAATGGAGCTTTACAACCAATTCTCACAATTGTCCTTGACTGCTGGCCCTGCAGGAGTAGCTTTTGGCTTTTCTCTGTAAGTCTCACAAGGACTCCACTAATTTATTACAGGTTTCAGGAGGCCCACTGAATTTAAGCAGAAAGAATTTTTTCTAGTCTGAGGTCCACAACCCAAACCCTTGTTGCAGGGAGATGATCTAACACTGAAAGGAGGAAGTAAGATCACCTGAAACTCTGGGTCAGGGACCAGTCTCCCATAGGTCCCATTAGACATCTACATTAGGGAGAATGCCTTCTGCAACTCATTCAGGGCCAACTGATCATTTGTGCTAAAGCAGCACAGGGCTAGCAGTCTTCACAGGGCTAAGAAGTTAAGGGTTTGTATGTCCCCAGCAAGCACTTTAAAATCTATATATAAACAGAATTTCTAGTGGCTATGACCCTGTAAGACCACCCGAGCTGTTTCTAAGTAGTCTCTGGTGCACACACCTGTCTCTCCTTTAAGCAGGGCTCTGTGGCTTAACCCCAGAACCCCATGCTACTCCAAAGAGCACTGCCTGCTACTCTGTGGCATCTGACCACCTGGTCCAAAACCAAAATATGCTGAATTTAATCTTAACAATATACATCCTGTTACACTTTAACTTGATAAGCTAAGAGAGAGTGCATTTATACAAGACCACAATCACAACATCAAAGGCCCACACAAATCAAGTTATAGGTTTTGTCACTAGACCAAACCAGAATAATTTTGAAAATTAACTGCTTACAAAACATTAAAAAAAAAGAAAAAAAAGAAAAAAAAAGAAAAATAGTTATTCTGTAGGATACATCAGGTATGACTCCTTTAATCTTGGCCATCATTCAATTCAACTTCATCTTGACCTTTAACTCTTTAAGTGCTTGTCAGAAGGACTTGTCATGAGATGCTTGGCCAAATATGACAGATGGCTTTATCTTTAACTTTGAAAAACAACCTTTTCCCCCTTTTGTAGATAAAGCGAGGCTTTGTCTCCCATTAGGCTTGTCCTTCTTCCAGCTTTTCTTTATTTTTTCTTTTCCCAAACTCTCCCTTCTCTTCAAGCCTGATCCTTAAGAGGTCTTTGGCTTGTCTACTTGCCTTAAGTGTTGAACTCTACTCTAAAGGTTCTTTCATGCTTTCTCTTTGGGGTCGCCATAACTGTACAGCTTTACATTCTCTGAGGTAACAACAGAGGACAGCAAATTAGGGGACAACATTAAAGAAGTTTACCTCATTGTTATACAATTTGTTTTTGATCAAGTGATTCAAATTAACAAACAAGAATACCAAATTTTAATTGCTAAGCACAAGAACATATTAACTTTTAATGGACTTAAAGGTAGTAGCAACCAGAGTGCATTCAAACTTAAATCACACATATAATCATTGATTTGAGTTTCAGAAGCATGAATGGGAATTTAAATATTTTACCATTTTTGGATTAACTTTAAGAAATAACAAGAGCAATGTGTGAGTCAGAATTTTCAAAAATTTGAAAACACAGACATTAGAGGACAAAAACAAACTACTTTTTAGATGTTACCACTTACATAAACTTGAATTTCAAACTTCAACACCCCTCACTAATCAGCCATCTGAAGAAAGGATATTGAACATAAGCAAATCCTCTTGGACGGCGAGTGTAGAAATCAAGTGGAACATACACATCAACTATAGGACCATAACGACCAAATTCACGCCGTAAATCTTCAGACCTAAAACATCATAAAAAGACCTCAAATTTTTATGTTCAAGTCCTTACGATGTATAGGCAATATATCTTTTTGATAAAGGAAAGCTAGGTTCAAGAATTTGAAAGATAAAAATGCAGTTTACATTAACAGGACAACAGCAGACATTCGGTACAAGGGAATGATCACAATTTGTTTTTATCTATAGCCTTCGTTTTTCATAAAAGGTACAACAGCATTAGGTTGTATATAAGCATTGCTATTTTTTGTTTTGTTTTGTTTCACTTTTTACAGCATCAAACCGACTCTAGTACTTTGAAAAAACACCAAGCATTTATTTTTACTCTCCAATTTTAGCAACAGGTTTAGACACTTAACAGTAGGCAAATATGGTCTGAAAAAGTCACAAATATCGAATTCCTTAAATAACGACAAAATGACGTAAAGGGAAAATTTCTCTAGACGCTAACATAATTACTATTATGTCTTTCCTGCTTAAATTTAAGCCAAAAAAAAGAATTACAAAGCTAGCAAAAAAAAAAAAAAAAAACCAACAAAAACACCAAAAAACCCAAACCATGTATTTTCTGTGTGATTATTTGTGAAATACGAAGCCTCATATGTAGCTAAGACCTCTTCCAAAATAACCTGAAAGCAACTCGAAACAAGGGAATGGTGAGAACAAAGCCTATTTAAGGTAGGTCTGAATTAATCTAATTTGGCTGTCAACGTCCTAATGATTGAGGCTTCCTAAACCTCCCTTTTCAAAGGGTGACCAGAATTTCCAGGAAATAAGAAAAACTACTCGGAACATGCAACTGGAAGAATCTAACTCCCCAAATCTCAACGTTCCCTTTCTCCAAACACCTCCAACTAATTAAAAACCCCCAATATTAACAACGGCAACAACAAAAAGCATAAAAGCAGCATTCCTCTCCCTCGATCCCGTTATTTCACCTCACTCTTTTTTAGCTGGAAAAAAAAAAAAATCTCTGGGCCAAGGGGGCGTGCACCCCGAAGAACGTGAACTTAGAATCAATGGGGGGCGGTCATCGGGTGGCGGAAAGGCCGCGGCGGGGGCTGCCCGCGCCAGGAGGAAGCCGGGAGAAAGGGGCTGCGAACTGCGGAGGGGGAAGGGGACCTAAAAACCCCGCCACGCGGCCAAGCTAGAGCAGAGGCGCGGCCCTCGCTCCCACGCGGCGGCCAAGGCCGGCTGCGCGGCCTAGTTCGGCGCCAAAGCGGGAACGGGACCCGCCATATTCACCCTGTCCCCTCCCCCGGCCCAGTGCCGCCACCGCCAGGGTCCTCTCCGGGAGCCTGCGGCCTCCCCGCCTAGGCCTGGAGTACCTGCCTTGTACCCACCTGGTGTCGTCGGCCACGTTCCTGACGAACAGAGACGTGTTTGGGGGACGCAGGTAGCGGGACATGGCGGCGGCGTGCCTCGCCCGGGCGCACTAACGGGTTCAGCAAACCGTCCGCGGCTCCGGCGCCGAAGCCTCAGACACGCACAGCCAGAGGGCTCCGCTTACGGCAACCGCCTCTTCTCGCGAGACTTCACTCCCGCCTCCACTCCCCCCTCCTACCGCGGCCCAAAGCCGGGCCCACAGCGGTTCTTTCCCGCGAGATCATCAGGCGTGCGCCTGCGCATGCGGAGAGCTGGCGCACGCGCCTCAGCCTCGGTCTCATTCATTGGCCTCTTGCGGTGCCTCTTCCCTGCCCCCCAGCCTGTTCTTTCTTTAGGTCTTCACTTTCCCGCCCTTTTCTTCCTTGCACTCCTCTTCATCGCCACCCCCAAATCAGGAAGCAGGTGTTTTAGTCTTTAGGCCGAACTTTGCAGTTATTACTAAATGGACAGATTTCTAAGCTATGTAATTTAGAGAGGCTGCCTTAAATTTCCCCTTTGGTCCAAGTTATGCTCTGCTTTTATTTTGCCTTAAATTTCCCGTTTGGTCCAGGTTATGCCCTGACCAGTAAGACACTAAGTTTGCAAAGGAAGGAGGTGTGTTCCCTAGCGCAGAGTCAGGCCTGTCTCTCCAGTGCTTTTAGCCCGCCTTTGCCCCTCACCCACACCCTGGCCATCTGCACTTCGCCACGCATTTGGCTCCCAACCTTCTGGGTGGGACCAAACCTCACACTGTAGGTCCCGTGGTCATCTGTAGTGTTTTCGTTGTTTCTGACGGCTTCCAGGGCATGCATCGGACCTGTATTGCAGTGGTTCTCAAAACCTTTTTTTTTTTTTTGCAACCCCCACCCCTGTTCTCAAAGCTTTTTGTCTCAGAACCCCTTTATATTCTTTTTTTTTTTGGAATATTCCAAAGTGCTTTTTTTTTTTTTTTTTTTTAAAGTATGGGTTATACCTATTAATAAGTAGTTACTGAATGAGAACTTAAAATGGAGAAAACTTTGACACACTCCACTACCCTTTATCACACATCACAACATGTACCCTCTGGAAAATACCACGTTTGTGTCAGGCCTCCACGTGCAAGTCTGGACCCAGAAAGTCTAAAGTCCTGCCCACCTCGGCTGATTACCCCCCACTACCCCCCTGCGTTTGCCATTATCCCTGATCGCCCAGAGGAGCTTCCCCCAGACATTAAGCTTCTCACCCCACCCTGCCATCTTAACTGTTGCTATGATAATGTAATACTCCTCACCCTACCTTGCCACCTTAACTGTTCTTATGATAATGTGAATACTCCTTACCCGACCCAACCATCTTAACTACTCTTACCCACCCGCCATTGTAACTAAACTTATAGCAACGTATACTCCTTACCCCTACTCCCACCACTGTAACTGATTTTACTCTGTAACACCGCTGCCCCTCCCCAAAAGATTTGCCCCAACCTATAAAACCAACTCCTATCCCACCGCTCTTCGATAACGCCCTTTTCTACCTTAGCCCACCCGCGCTCAGGCAAAGAAACAGCTACGTTGCTCACACAAAGCCTGTTTGAGGAGTCTCTTCTTTCAAAGCTTGCGTCTTTAACAGTTTGTAAGTGAATGAGCAAGAAAATAGCAAATAATCTTTAGTATAGTTTTGACTTTGGAGATCCTATGGAGAGCCATTTCCTGCTCCATAAGAGTCAACTTCTGGAGAAGAGGGAACTCCAGTTAGAATGCCTCCAGCGTGTGGCACAGTGCCAAGCAAGTAGCAGGGATTCAACTACTGTTTAATTCAATGAGCTTTTATTTCATAAAAAGCCATAAAACCATTAGTTTTGTATCAAACAGCATATAAGACAATTAAGTGATTTGATGCAGGTGGTGATCGTTTGTAGCAATCTGTAGCAGAACTATTTTAAATTTTTGTTTCCCAGGAAGATTTGCATGCTTAATTTATGAAAATGTTGGGTCGGGCAAGGTGGTTCATGTTGGAAAAACGGGCGCTTTGAATGAAGAGACCTTCCAAACAGGCTTTATGTGAGCGACATGCTGTTTATTCAGCTGGGTGCAGGTGGGCCAAGGCCAAAAAGGGTATTAGCAAAGGGCAGTGGGATAGGAGTTGGCTTTATAGGTTTGGGTAGTTTTTTGGGGGGCAGGGGTGTTGCAGAGTAAGTTCAATTACAGTGGTGGGTTGGGTGAGAGGTATTTACATGATCATGAAAACAGTTAAGATGGCAAAGTTGGGTGAGGGGCTGGGCGATTGCGGACAATGGCGGATGCAGGCAGGGGGTGGGAGACTTCAGCCGAGGCAAGCAGGACGTCAGACTTTCAGGCTCCAGACTGGCATATGGAGACCTGACAGTTTACACCTGTGATTCTAGCACTTTGGGAGGCTGAGGTGAAAAACAAAACAAAAAATTTGATTACCTGTTATGTGTCAGACATTGTGCTAGAAGCTTGAAAATCAGTAATGAAAAACATAGAGTTTATATTTCTAGAGGGGACAATGAGAAAATAAGTAAAGTAATTGCACATTTGTGATATGAAGGAAATAGTAATGCAATAGGTTTTTACTTGGTTTTGATTTTTATTTACTTTTATTTTTTGAGACACAGTCTTGCTCTGTTGCCTAGGCTGGAATGCAGTGTCTGGATCTCAACTTACTGCAGTCTCTGCCCCCTGGGTTCTAGCAATTTACCTGTGTCAGCCTCCCGAGTAGCTGGGACTACTGGCGCCCGCTACCATGCCTGGCTAATTTTTCTATTCTCAATAGAGACAGGGTTTCACCATGTTGGCCAGGCTGGGCTTGAACTCCTGACCTCAAGTGATCTTTCTGCCTTGGCCTTCTAAAGTGCTGAGATTACAGGTGTGAGGCATTGCACCCCCGGCCTTGTTTTTAATTTTTAAAACAGGGTTGCCTAGGAAGGCCTTGCTGAATGTCTCCCCTGCCCCTCTCAGTTAAGCACTTTTCAGTGGCAAGGAAGCAGATTCCTGCAAATTACCTTAAGTAATGGAGGAAATTTATACAGTCTGGTGGTACTCCAGCCACTCATGTTTAATAGGGTGAAGGTTTAGAATGGAGTCTGATGCGTAGAAAGTGCCCTAAAATGTTAACAGGATCACAGGAGCCCAGTACAATATGAAAATGCAAGGCCCTTCATTCACTATTTATTAAGAAATTCAGAATGACAATCTCAGAATAGTAAGCCAAGTGCAGGGTCCTTCTGAGCGTGAGTCCATTCCAGTGTACAAGCAGCACGCTCAAGAAGCTGGCCCTGAATGCTAACAATTATTATTATTCATAATGCCTTGAGAAATAATACAGGCAACTGAAGGACAAATATTTACACACCAGAATCGCTTTCTGCCTCACACACAAAGTGTCTTTTTTTTTGAGATGGAGAGAGAGCTCTGTCACCTAGGCTTGAGTGCAGTGGCACAGTCTTGAGTCACTGCAACCTCTGCCTCCCAGGTTCAAGTAATTCTCCTGCTTCAGCCTTCCAAGTAGCTAGGATTACAGGCATGCGCCACCTTGACCAGCTAATTTTTGTATTTTTAGTAGAGGTAGGGTTTCACCATGTTGGTCAGGCTGGTCTTGAACTCCTGACCTCAAATAATTCACCCACCTTGGCCTTCCAAAGTGCTGGGATTACAGGCATGAGCCACTGCACCTGGCCCACAAAGTGTCCCTTTGATGTTTTCTGCTGTAGGATCCCAGAACCAAGAAAAAGATGATGGTGAGAAAAGTAGAGAAAGAGTGAACTCCTTTCTGACAGAGATGGGGCTTAAGCTGGGTAATTTACGAAACTAAAAATCTGCTGGGGGTTGGGGGAGAGGAACAAGGGAAGATATACTAAGGAATTTTGGAAGTACAACGTCGCATCCCAGAAGTGCTGCCCAGTGTGCTAAGAGCACTGTATTTAATTCTGAGTATAATACCAGGGCTGGTAATTTTTTTGAAGATCCAAATGTTCATTTCTCTCGCTTTCACTCTTTCTTCCTTTCTTTATTTTCTTTCTTCCTTTCCTTTGTTTTTTCTTTTTTTTTTTTTTGAGACAGAGTCTTCCTCTGTTCCCTGGGCGGGAGTGTAGTGGTGCAATCACAACTCACTGCAAACTCCACCTCCCGGGCTCAAATGATCCTTCCGCCTCAGCCTCCCTAGTAGCTGGGACTACAGGTTCGAACCACCACACTAGGCTAATTCTTTAAGGTTTTTGTAGAAATGAGACTTTACTGTATTGCTCAGGCTGGTCTCGAACCCCCGGGCTCAAGCAATCATCCTGCTTCTGCCTCCCAAAGTGCTGGAATTACAGGTGTGAGCCACTGCACTTGGCCTCCAAATGTTAATTTCTGAAAATGATCTGTTGGGCTCTGCACCTCTTCTTGAAGACATTATGTTTTATTGGGATTTATGTTAGAAAACCACTTTCCTTGGGTGCTATTCTCAGAACTGCACAAATAAGACCCAAATGTAAAGAATATAACTGAATTTCCTTGATCCTGAAATAGTTCTTCCTTGATTTGTGGGCAGTGGCACAGACACCATACTCATTGAGCCATGCTGCTTGCTGGAGGGAGACTCACAGGGACAAATTCTGTGTATTAATAAGTCAGAGGAATTATGAGTCTGACTCCATTAGGAGAACCAAAGCCTTGAGTCAATACAACATTAATTTTATTGGTACAATTGCTTAATTCAGACAACTGCCACTGGCAGTGCTTGGTGTTGTGTCTCTGTCTCCATGAGCAAGCAATCAATTAGAAGCATGTTCATTTAATTTGTTTAAGAAGACATGCCTGGTGTTTCCTATAAGCCGCCTCACTCTAGTGAGTGGGCAGCAAGCCAAGATCCTCAGACTGCAGAGAACTCAGTGTTCTCCTTTAAACATTCCTTACTTGTGAGTTGGAGACTTTTGGGCACATACATATGTACACATTTATCAATTTATTGATATCTATGTGCAGGCTCTCCTTTTAACCCTGCTCTGACTAGTTCTGCTCTGTGCGAGAATTCATGGCTAATGGACATATTTGTTTACCACATTCTCTATTTTTTTAATTTTTATTTTTTTGAGACAGGGTCTCACTCTGTTGCCCAGGCTGAAATGCAGTGGCACAATCCTGGCTCGTTGCAGCCTTGATCTCCCAGTCTCAGGAGATCATCCCGCCTCAGCCTCCCGAGTAGCTGAGACTAAGGCACAACTCCACACCCTGCTAATTTTTTTTTAAATTTTTTTTGTATAGGTAGAGTCACACTGTGTTACCCAGGTGTTAAACTGGGCTCAAGTGGTCCTCCCACTGGGGCCTCCCAAAGTGTTGGGATTACAGGTGTGTACCGCTACTTCTGGCTTAATGTCTTCAAATAACATGTTAAAACTTTGGAAATGAAAAATTTAAAGAAAGCAAAAATCACCTGTTACCCTACCACTCAGAACTAATTACTATTAAAACTTTGATTATTATTATTATTTTCAGAAGGAGTTTTGCTCTTGTCACCTAGACTGGAGTGCAGTGGCACAAACTCAGCTCCCTGCAAACTCTGCCTCCCAGATTTTCCTATCTCAGTCTCCTGAGGATCTGGGATTACAGGTGCCCGCCATCATGCCCAGCTAATTTTTGTATTTTAAGTAGAGATGGGGTTTTACCATGTCGGTCAGGCTGGTCTTGAACTCCTGACCTCAAGTGATCCACCCACCTCTGCCTCCCAAAGTGCTGGGATTACAGGCATGAGCCACCGCGCCCAGCCTGGAGCCTGATTCTTAAATGTCACATGACATCTCCCTAGAAAAGTAGATCAGGGAGCTCCGATTTACCAAGGAGTGTGTGTAGGGGCTGAGAAAAGGTAAGAACCTTTGCCTTAAGACTTTGCAGAATTGCCAAGGCTTATGGTTCTTTGTAGCCTGGTTATCTAGGCTAACATGTAACAATTGGTATCATGTAACAAAGGGCATGAACCAAATGGTTCTTTGGGAAAGAACCAAAGAAATACAATAATGGACTTCGTAACAAGGTTCTGGTCAACAACTGGCCCTGTATACCAGCAGTCCCCAACTGCTGTAATTCATTTGGGGTGATTGGCAAAATATCTTTAATTAAAAAAAAAAAAGAAAAGGTAGTTAACTGTAAAGCAGCCTCTGGGCTGGGCACAGTGGCTCATGCCTATAATCCCAGCACTTTGGGAGGCCGAGGGAGGCGGATCATTTGAGGTCAAGAGTTTGAGACCAGTCTCGCCAACATGGTCACTGTGTGACAGTTGCCTCTACTATTTAGTACAGTATCACTGTGTGACAGTTGCCCGTAGTATTCAGAACAGTAACATGCTGTACAAGTTTGTGGCCTAGGAGCATATCCTATATCATCTGGGTTTGTGTAAGTATACTTGATGTTTGGACATTGATGAAATTGCCTGATGATGCATTTTTCAGAAAAAAATCCCCATCATTAAGCCATGCATGACTGTGTGAGAATGTTGAGGTGAGAGGATTGCATAAGGCCAGGAGTTCAAAACCAGTCTGAGCAACATAGTGAAACCCTACCTCTAAAAAAAAAAATCATGCACCTGTATTCCCACCTACTTGGGAGGCTGAGATGGGAGGATCACTTGAGCCCAGGAGGTTGAAGCTGCAGTAAGCCATGATTGCACCACTACACTCCAGTCTGGGTGACAGAGGGAGACCCTGTTTCAAATAAATAAATAAATAAATAGAGGTCACCCTGTCAATGGATTTCAATCATCTTTAAAAGGCCACAGAGCTTCTTTTTCAAACAAATTATTATCAGAAATCCAATATATAGAATTGTATCTGTTGGGGAGAGGAAAAAAAAAAACACCAAAAAACAAGTTAAGGTGCAGTGATTCACCCCTGTAATCCCAACATTTTGGAGGCCGAGGCAGGAGGATTGCTTGAGCAATCCTGTAATTCATTTCTTTTTGTGACCAAGTAGTATCTTATTGCATGGTGTGATTGTTAATTGTATGTGTCAGCTTGACTGGGCTATGAGGTGCCCAGACATTTGGTTAAACATTATTCTGGGTGTGTCTGTGGGGATATTTTTGGATGAGAATAACATTTGAATCAGTAGACCTAGTAAAGCAGATTGTTCTCCCCAATGGGGGTAGACCTCATCCAATCCATTGAAGGCCTGAATAGAACAAAAAGGCTGGGTAAGAGGGAACTTCACCTGCCTGCCTCCTTGAGCTGGGACATTTCCCTCAGATTGAAATGACACCATTAGCTCTCCTGGGTCTCCAGCTTGCTGACTGCAGGTCTTGGGCCTTCTTGCCTCCATAATCACATGAACCAATTTCTCATCATAAACCTTTTTACCTCTGTCACTATTTCTGGTCTCTAGATAGATATACACGTACTATTAGTCCTGTTTCCCTGGGGAGCCTTGATGAATACATGTGGCTATTTTATAATTTGTTTATCCACTCACTTGTTGCTGGACATTTGGGTTGTTTCCAGTTTGGGGTCATTAAGAATGAAGCTTCTAGACCACATGCAAGGGCTCATGCTTGTAATCCCAGCACTTTGGGAGGCCAAGGTGGGTAGATCACTTGAGATCAGGAGTTTGAGAGCAGCATGGACAACACGGTGAAATCCCGTCTCTACAAAAAATACAAAAATTAACTGAGTGTGGTAGCACGTGCCTGTAATTCCAGCAACTCAGGTGGCTGAGGCACGTGAAAAAAACAAACAAACAAGAAAGAAAAAGTATGAGGCCGGGCGTGGTGGCTCATGCCTGTAATCCAAGCACTTTGGAGGCCAAGGTGGGCGGATCACCTGAGGTCAGGAGTTCAAGACCAGCCTGACCAACAATGGTGAAACCCTGTCTTAAAAAAAAAAAAAAAGAATGAAGCTTCTACAAACATCTGTGCATCAGTCTTTTTGTAGATGTATGATCTTATTTCTTATAAGTAAATGTCTAGAAGTGGAATTACTAGGTTCTATGGTGAATCCTCTGGGAAGCAGCTGCCAAGATGGTGCAAAAAATGCAATAAATCTATGGAGGTTAATACCTGTGAAATATAGAGGAGACACACAGAACATGAGA
>CAUYQU010024886.1:0-100927 GCA_963574635.1 Cheracebus regulus
TTTTCAATATTATACCTATTCTAAAAGTGATCACATAATAGGAAATAAATCACTTTTTAGTAATTGCATAAGCATTTTACAGATTTAAATGAAATCCTGAGCAATAGAGCAAGATTTTTGTTCTCTCTCCCTCTTTCTCTTTTTTTCTCTTTTATTCTACTTCTTTCTCTCTTAAAACAAAAAACTTCCTTTCTCTCAAAAAAAAAAAAAGAGAAACTCTTATCTCATATTGGATAAACTTTGTGCAGACAATCTTTTGAGAGCCTGTTATGGACTGAAATGTGTCCTTGCAAGATTCATATGTTGAAGCCCTAATCTCGAAAGTGACTGTTATTTAGAGATAGAGTCTTTAAAGATACGACTAAGCTTAAATGCGTCCATAAGGGTGAGACTTGTAATCCAATGGGACTTGTGTCCTTAGAGAAGAAAAAGAAACAACCAGGAACGTGTGTGTGTGCAGAGAAGCAGCCATGTGAGGATGCAGTGAGGTGGTGGTTATCTGCAAGCCAAGGAGAGAGGCCTCCGGAGAAACCAAACCCACCCACACCAGTGTCTTGGCCTCTCAGCCTCCAGAATTGTGACAAAACAAACATCTGTTGGTTAAGCCACTCAGTCCATGATTTTGTTATGGCAGCCCTAGCAAACTAATGCAGACTCACTGCGTTGTGTCATTCCTCTTTTTTTATGTAACTTTAGGAAGGAAGCCCCTCGTTTTGGCCCCACTTATGTGAATGAGGACCTGTTGTCAGTACGCCATCAGAGCTAATGCAGAGCTCATGCTGCCATCCTGGAAGTGAGTACTGTTCTATCGCATGGGCATCTGTGTATCCTCCACGCCCAAGGCAATCCCTTGCCACTTCCGCATCCCTTGTATAGATACCTGTGGCACTCCTCCCTCAAAGATACTAACCCTTCAAAGTCCATTCATTAAAGATGGTGCTAAGAGAGTAAATTCAAAAGTTGGCTCTCTGAACCCAAAGGCTTACTTCTATCTCTGCATTGCTGCAACAATAAATCATCTCTACCTATCTCTCTTCGCTCATATTCTTCTTCTGCATCCCTGGGTGTGTGACAGACAACCAGGGAGTTTTCCATCCCACTGCAGAGTTTAGTTTGGTAACCAGTTTATTACTCACGTATGTCCCACCAACCCAGAGACTGCTGTTAGCCCAGCCACCTGGAAACCACACAACAGTCAGCAAAAACTATTGTCATTCCTAGACAGTGGACCAAATCCAGATTCAATTCACCTTGGAGAACCATGAAAATCCCACGAACATTGTACAGCCCTTGACCAGCTTGGTCCGTTTTTAGCAGAACCACACTAACAGCTTAATTGCTCAGGAGCCTTTATCAAGCAACTTCCAAATTCTTATTAAGTAAAATAGGAAAAGAAAGAAATGCATTTCCTGTCCATTGTTCTGCTGATTGAAACGAATAACATAATAAGCTTGTGGGACCTTACTGATGCCAATACTTGTACCCTTAAAGGCTCTTTTCACACGTACTTTGTCAAGAGAAGAGAGAGAAGTGATTGCACGTTGTTCAAAGCTCCCCTCAATGGTTCCAGCACTCTAGAAGACTGAGATTCTGCACTGGACAGATCGTTCCAGAAGTCCCCAAAACTATCCGTTCTGTTGTCCACTTTATCCAGGAAATGCAGATTTTTAATCTAGCCTACTTGAATTTTTGATAGCCTATGCCAATTTATTTCCCATTTCAAAGTTTGGCAAAGCTGGTTCTGTTTATGCAATCTAGAATTCTAAGTCATGATATCTACTTTTTACTTCTATTTAAAAAATGTTATCCTTTGAGTGTCTCATATGTACCACCCATGCCAGACAATTTCCCTTCCTTTACTTTATTTAGACTTTGTGGCAACCCTGAGGAATCCTTGTTTCTCAGGTAGGGAAACTGACAATAGGGAGATAAAGTCAATTTCCTAAGATCAGTTCACAGAGGTCAAATAGGTCTAACTTCAAATTCTGGTCTTCTAACAATACCACACAGCTACACAATGTTATTTTAGAAAAATCTGTCATTTTGGAGGAAACGTAATTAATACAACTGCACAGTTGCTGCTGCTGCTGTTTGGAGTGGGGACCTCGCTGTGTCATGTGTGGTTCACTTAGGCAAGGGCCACAGACAGTGCCATGTACCACCATGCTCTCAGACAGACGACTGTCCTCACCACAACCCCCAGAATGGTCAGGGTCTCTGCTTTTTGAAGTCAGTGATCCAACCTTCATATACTCGGCACCTCAGAATTGTCTGTTCATCTGCTTTGTTCCCTGTTTGAGGCTCGCATCTTTGAGGACAGATGTTTTCTCTCCCCGCAGTCCTTAGCCCAGTACTTGGCATTTAGTAGGCATTTGATAAGTGTATGATGAACACATGAGTTAAATAAGTAATTGATTAGTTAATGGAAATAACATTACTGGATTTGTTTCTAATGACAAAGCAAAGTGTCTTGATTTCCGGCACCAGATCTGCACTCAAGTTTACCTGCGTCAGCCTCCGCAGAGTCTTCATTTGATGACTAAAACCTGTGGCCAAACCATCCTGTATTTAAAGCTCTCAGAGAAAATAACACACAGGGCCTTTCTGATTATAGAATGTTTTGTGCTGATTTATATAGGACCTAGAGCTCAAGAGAACTCCTAAAAGAAACTAACTCTTTTCTCTCTGGCTTTGAAGGAAACCTCAGGTGCATGCCAGCCCACCTCCGTGGCCATGCCCACTGGACTGATTTCTATCTCTACCCAAGGGCCTACCCAGCTATCTTGGATGGGGTTGGGCCTATGAGAGCTGCGTGGAAATTCTGCATGTAGGGTCTCACAGCTACAGATGTGTAGGATTAGGGGTGTTTGATATCACTAAAGCCATGGGGCCCTAGTCAGGAAAACACAGAGTAACTGACCCTAGAGAGACAAAAGTGGGGAGACAGGGAAAAGGAAGTACAGAAAAGGAAGAGGAGGCAAAGATAAGGAGAGAAGGCTGGGAGCAAAGAGAAGGGCCTTGTACACTCAAGAGAAATCCCAGAGACCACCAAGAGAGCAGTTCCAGCATCGCAAGTGATCAGCATACTAGAGAGCTTTGGCCCAAGGGTAGTTTCATTCCAAATTTAGTATATTAGGATCTCAGATTAAAAGGGAATTTAGAGCAGTATGTTCAGGAGATTCACCTGGAGAGGGTTAAACAATGTAAATTCTCTGGCCCTACCTTCATAAGTCTTGATTCTGTGTAGTTCAGTGTCTGAGAGTAGATATATCACTAACTCTCTCGCACAATGATCCATGCAGTAATTTGCCCAGCCCCCTGAGAACGCAGGAATTTCAGTTCTGCAATCAGACACAGCTTGCACATTTCCAGGGGCAGGAAGCTTATGACTTTTGAGGTAGCTCTGGTTGTTAGAAAATCCCATCTTCTTAAAAAGTGCTCCCATCTGCCTCAGGAACTGAGTTCTCCCAATTTAGGAAAAAAAAGGGTAAGGCAAGAAATTGAAGATGTGTATCCCCTGGGCCCCAATAGGGGAACCATAATTAGAAACTCAAGTTGCTGTTGCCACAATTCTAACACCCTTTCTTCTGTCAAAATGCCCAATACCTAATAACTATGAAATCTACCATATCTAGTAGGACAAGTTCTGTGTTCATATTTCTAATAATGTGCATAGCCTCCAAAAATGAGCTAAAAAAAAAATTACATCACCCAGAAAGCCCCCTTTACTGGACCAACTGAGAAAGTAGGAAACAGCTGCAATTTCTTGCCCAATTCTTGCCGGAAAAAGACACTATTTGACATCCTAAGGGGAGACAAAAAGGACTAATGCCTGTAAAGCCTAAAGTGCTGTAGAAACTTTTTCCCACCCAGCAAACCAGATAGAGGCTCTTGCCTCTGAATTAACAGTTTCCTCAAAAGCTGGCTGGCAGGCCACTCTGAAACCCTTGGGAAATCTTTGCAGTCACTAATTTGACAGACCCAAAGGGGTCTGTTTTCAACAAGGATTGGTCATCTTTACAAAGAGGTTTCTGGGCTCCTTGAGAAGGAGGGGCTCCCCAACTCTTCTCCACCCACAGACCTGACTGTCCATTATTAATCCACAGCTAGGTTGATCAGGAGACCCTACACACTTTCCTGGTTTGAAGTCTGAGAGGGTATATCAATTAAGACGGGAGGTGGGGGAGGCACCGAGGTAAGGTTTCTGCTGGATTGTCAGTTCTTGCTAGGAAACGCGAT
This sequence comes from Cheracebus regulus, assembly GCA_963574635.1. Classification (NCBI taxonomy): domain Eukaryota; kingdom Metazoa; phylum Chordata; class Mammalia; order Primates; family Pitheciidae; genus Cheracebus; species Cheracebus regulus. The sequence continues at coordinate 4,240 of CAUYQU010024886.1, forward strand.
TGATGGGGAACCAGGAAGAGCTCCCGGCTGAATCTCAGAACAGAAAAATTATACAAACTGAAAAACTCAAGGGGAAGTTGGCATGACACGAAACAATCCAAAAGGGCAGAAAGAACTGTTTTAGTCTACTTACCTGCACCTCCTCTGCAGGGCTGAGGGAATTACTATCCTGCAACTCAGCAAACATGAAGGAGGCAGGAATGCAAGCTCCTTCCAGTAGTTTGTTAATCTTAGGAGTGATTCTGGATCCTCTGCTAGTTGGAAACACCCCCAAGGGAAGCTGGTACACAGGGAGCCATGGGTCTGCAATTGCCAGCAGATGGCCAAACAGAGCACTAGGAGTGAGCTTCACACCGACACAAAAAATTCAAGAACAAGCTCCTGCAATGCCACAGAAAACCTGTCCAGAAATCAAATCAAGCAGATGAGGAACAAGAGAGCCTGCACCTCTGGAGCACCTGTTATGTATCAGGCCAGAATAGCCTGATTTAATTTTCACCATCTGGCAGGGAATATTTTCTCCACTTTACAAATGAGGAAGAGAAGGATAAAGGAGTGTGCCTAAGGTGGTGAGGCTAGTAAAAGAGATTGGAGATCAAGAATACACATCTTAGAGTGCAGTGGTTCACCACTGTAATCCCAGCACTTTGGGAGGCCCAGGTGGGTAGATAACAAGGTCAAGAGATCAAGACCATCATGGCCAACATGGTGAAACCCTGTCTCTACTATAAATACAAAAATTAGCTGGGCGTGGTAGCAGGCACCTGTAGTCCCAGCTACTCGGGAGGCTGAGTCAGGAGAATCGCTTGAACCCGGGAGATGGAGGTTGCAGTGAGCTGAAATCACGCCACTGCACTCAAGCCTGGGTGATAGAGCAACAGTGTCTCAAAAACAAACAAACAAACCCAGAAAGCATTCACTACAGCAGCCCACCATTCTGCCCCAAGAGAAATGATATTTTCTGTAGAATGTAAGAAATAAGGACGATTTCTTCCCTTCCTTAATCAGCCAACCCAGCTCCCCTTCCAGTCTGTTCAGTCATGTCTGACCGTATCCCTCCCTCCTCCATCCCACATCTTGTGCAAAACCTGGGCAGGACCACCAGGCAATCTTCCTAAATCGCATCTCAACCCCAGTGTATGGTCCCCAAATCTGGAAGAAGAATCGCTGTTAATATACCATTGTTAACCAGTAATTGCTTTCCTTTCGGCTTCACCTTTTCTAAAGCCATGGGCAATTTCTCCCAGCTTCTACCTTCTTGAAGCTTTTAAGTCTTTAAAAGACACAACTTTCCAAAGAAATAATTAAGGCTTTCAAGCCCCACACTTAAATATATTTTGAACTCATTTCATCCCTTTTGGAAGGGTGAAGTTTCCTGGCACCTTAAAGGGATTTTCATTCAATTATCCTCCAGAATCCTCTTTTCTTCTTTCTTTTAGCACAGAAAGCTTCCCATTTGCCTCCAAAGGTGAAATTAGGTGCTTGCCCATTCAGCATTAGGCAGGGTTTTAAATTGGATGAAATAATAATGCTTCTTTGAATTTCAGGGCAGCCTTCAGAGAAAGAAATGAGAATGTGCTCTCAGAAGCAGCTCTATCATTCTCTCCCTGTGCTCTGGGGGCAGGGGCAACGGCAGAGCTCGAATTCCAATTCATGCAAACACACAAAGACCCTGAGAAAAGTTTATTCAGGAGTTTAGGATAAAGCCAGAGAGGCCATTCCTTGTCTCTCAGTGCTTCTGGACCGTGAGATGATGCTGGTCTTTCTACTTCAACAACCTTACCCTCAGTCCCCCTTCACGCCTGGAGGAAAACCTTCCCCAATAAGCAATGAAGAGTTGCGAGCACTTCCTTTTTAATAAAATAGAATGAATTCAAAAGGAATGATGATTGAAATCAAATAGAATGCCCCAGATAAAAAGTGAAGGAAAATGATTGGGGTTAGCTTGACCCGAGCCTTTATCCTTTAACTTGAAACAGACTTTTCTCAAACGTGGAAACGAAAGGTAAACAGTCTCATTATATTTCTCATAAAGCATCTAGTTGCCTCCCCACCACCCAGGACCACCCAGTAAACACACATGCGCGCACGCACACAGTAGACATCCAACAGACCCATCAGCAGGAGAAATCTGACCAACTGGCATCCATTAATCACGAGCTATTTTACATAATTCACACGAGAAGAATATCATCCAAACGCCTCCCACAGCATCCCAGAAACACTGTTCACTGTCAGGCTGTAATGACTTCATTCCTAAAGAAAAGTAAGGAGTGGGTGACAGTCACAGCATGTCTTGGGGATAATCTGCCAAATTTATTCCAAAACTGAGGGATTCACTTGCCTCATTAATCCAGTCTCACCTGGCAGAGGAAAGAGTCTGAATGACTTCCACAGAAAAGACTGTGTCTGATTGAAGCCTTGAAACCTGGGAGAGGGGAGGCAACGAAGGAAGAGGAGAAAGAGCAAAGGAATCCCTATGTGGGATCAGGGGACAAGGTGAGAACCAAAACACAGCAGCCAGCCAACAAGGCCAGCTTTCTCTTGCTTCTCAATTCTGCCTAAAGCCAGGAGGAGTCTTATTCTACTAAATCTCCTCAACCTGGTGCATTTAATGCTCTAAAACCCACCTACCTAAGAGCCTTTTATGTTTTATGAGCATATCTATCCCAGTGAAAAATAGCCACTGATCTAACCGGGCCTCCCCGCGAGCTTCTTGCTCTGACAGGCAGTCTTCCCGTTGTATGTCTGAAGTTACATTCGTCTTTCGTGTTGTCTAAAAAGGGACACGGAAGCATTTAAAACACACGTTCCAAAATGTTCCAGACGATTATGAACCCACCAGGCATTCCCTGCCAAAAAAAAAAAAACAGCCTGCTATCCATGCAGCCCAGAGGGAAAAATAGCTTCCCTGGACTCAGAGCCTGTGCGATCCCAGCCTATGAGCCTTTCTTTTGGTGAAAACATGAAGTTTTCCAACTATTATCTTCCCCATTTGTTCTCACAAGGTGAAAACCCAGATGGCTGGGTCCTACCCCATAGAGTTTCCGATTCAATAGGTCTAGCGGGGACTGGAAGTTTACAGTAGAACTAGGACTGAGAGCCAGCTTGGCCGAAGAGACCCTCACCCAGGCGGCGCTGAGGGAACTGAGAGGCAGACACCCAGATAGAAGAGCAAAGTGGGACTAACCGTGGGGGAACAGCAGCCTTCCGAGCCGAAAGCCTCAGGGCCTGACAGCATTCCAGACTGAAGAGCCCCTAGTACACGCTGACCCACACCTTTATTCTCTCTGAACAGGTGATCATTATTATTAGCAAACAGATGTTCCGTATTTTCTTATAACACAAAATATGCCAAGTAGGCAGCTGGTGCCCACTTACAACTGATCACTGACAAACTAAAAAGTACTCTCACAAGGGAGCCACAGGGCAGGGTCAGATATCTTAAAGAACTGTTTTAACTGGTGTATGATATTTATACATTGTCCTGCCACTTTGGAATGCCCCAAGTAGTTTTCTACTGGAGGGGGGAGGGTGGGGGGTGGCAGCTAGGTTTTCCTTGCCATCATTCTTCCTAGCAAACAATATATTCTGTCATACACTCAGCATTCATCATATTCATAAACTTAACATTTCTCAACAAACTAGTTCTCAGGTGTTGCTGATTCTGCTGAGCCAGGGAGCTCCTTTAAGAACACCGATCTGAATGATAAATGTCTTCCCCAGTGCTAGGTCTGGCCCACGCAGTCAATCAAATTCCACCATGAACATGTCCCAAATGGTGGAATCAACAAGATGCAGTTTGTGTTTCTTTCCCTCAGTTCTGTCTTTGCCAGCCAGGTAAAGATTGTAACAAACTAAGAGTTATGGCCCAACAATGATCAAAAAAATCACCCAGCCTACAGCACTGGAAAATGATTAAAAGTAATTTTTTTATGTACATAGCACCCTTCTAATAGGTAAAAACTGAAAACAAGCCAAATGTCTTTCAAAGAGTAATTGGTTCAACAAATTTGGGTATGTCCTTACCACACACCTATTTTTGCAACCTCTATGTATATCTATAATTATTTCAAAAGAAAATGTTTAACTACAAACAGAAACACTTGGGAAAGGAGCATCGCAGAATTTATTTGAATGAACTCAGCAATAAAAAGGCAATGAATTATTGATACATGAAACACCGTGGATGAATCTCCAGGGTACTGCGCTGAATGAAAGCATCATATCACAAAAGGTTGCATATGGTAAGCTTCCTTTTAGATTACATTCTCAGAATGGCAAAATTATAGTGATGAAGAATAAATGAGTATTGAGAATTAAAGTTATCCAACATCATTTCAAAAGAAAATGTTTAAGTTACTAAAGATAAAAACACTTGGGTAAGGGATGTTGAATTTATTTGAATAAACTCTAAATAAATATAGGAGGCAGGTGGCTGAGTGTGGTGGCTCACACCTGTAATTTCAGCATTTTGGGAGGTGGAGGCAGGTGGATCATCTGAGGTCAGGAGTTCGAAACCAGCCTGGCCAACATGGCGAAACTCCGTCTCTACTAAAAATACAAAAACTATCCAGGCGTGGTAGCACACACCTGTAATCCCAGGTACTTGGGAGTCTAAGGCACGAGAATCACTTGAACTCAGGAGGCAGAGGTTGCAGTGAAGCAAGATAGGGCCACTGCACTCCAGCCTGTGCAACAGAGTGAGACTATCTCAAAACAAACAAAAATATATAGGAGGCAGCACTTTGAGCAGGAACTATTTGGTTAGTCAGGAGAACAAGCTACATTCCTCGATGTGTTACTAACACTGCATAGACTTGGGCAAGTTTTCCAACCTCTCTAGAATTTAATTTTCTCATCTATAAAATGGGAAAGAGGATGGTACTATGGGATTTTCTAACATTTCTCTTTCTCAGAGTAAAAACCTGGGTTTTGAGACCCAAATGTTTTCAATTAGTAAACCTGCTCCATCTGGAAAACATGTCTCCTGAAACAACTTCCTTGTAAATTTCTGTTAGCTTCTGATATTGGCAATTCTGCAAGAAAGTCCTCCTTTGGTTTTACTGCAACTCCCAGCTGTAGTCAAGAAAGGTGCCCTGATTTGCTCATTCAACCTTGATGACAGAGGCCATCTCTCCTGTGCCTCTAGTGTTCCTGCCAGCCTGAAACAGGCTTACCCCAAGGTAGGTACTCACAAGTAAAGAAGTCCTGCCTATGGGGAAGAGGCAAGCCAGGGCTTAGCTGTCAGACAAAAAAAGTTCATGACCAAAAGACTTCTCAAGAAAATGCAATGAGAATCAAGCATGGCTCATGGACAAGAAAAGCCTCCAGGAAGAAGCCATGTCTGCAAGCACTGGGCACGCAGTCTTAACAGAAGCAACTCCTTCAAGCCACACTAGGAGTGCTATTGCCACTGTTGGCCAGTGATGCTCATATAATAAGAAAGAAATGCTAGCGAAGATCTCTCCGAGAGGTTTTTAATACCTTAATTATCAGAAAGACCCATGCCGGCTTGTATTAGGATATTTTCAGCCAGAAGGAACGTCAATCACACCAAAATTGTCCTAAAAAAAAAAAAAAAAAAAGGACATTTTTGGACTCAACTGTGAGACAGAATGTATGGCAAGTCCCTGTGTTTAGAGCTTTTCTGTCTAATGTGGTTGTCCTAACCACATGTGGCTAGGGCACTTGAAACATGGCTAGTGAGAACTCAGATATGCTTGAAGTATACAATACTGACTAGATTTCAGAGACTTTGTACCCAAAAGTGAACGTAAAATACCTCAATAACTGAAATTAATTATAGCTGAAATTATATTTTGAATATTAAAATACATTGCTTGAATTTCACTTGTTTCATTAATTTGATTCTTTTTTGTGGCTACAAAAAAAATTTTTAATTACATATGTGGCTCACGTTATATTTCTACAGCACTGTTTTAGAGCAACTCTGCCCTGCAGAAGACATTTATCAACATCTGGAGACATTTTTGATTGTCACAACTGCAGTTGCGGGGTTGTAATTGGCATATACTGGAAAGAGGGCAGGGATAATGCTGAACATCTCACAAAGCATGAAACAGACCCCATCACAAAGAATTATCTGGCCTAGGCCGGGCACAGTGGCTCACACCTGTAATCCCAGCCCTTTGGAAAGTCAAGGGGGGCAGATCATGAGGTCAAGAGATGGAGACCAACCTGGCCAACATGGTGAAACCCCGTCTCTACTAAAAATACAAAAATTAGCTGGGCATGGTGGCGCTCACCTGTAATCCCAGCTACTTGGGAGGCTGAGGTAGGAGAATCGCTTGAACCCAGGAGGCAGAGGTTTCAGTGAGCCGATATCGGGCCATTGCACTCCAGCCTCGATGACAGAGCAAGACTCCATGCCAAAAAAAAAAAAAACATTATCCAGCCCAAAATGCCAATAGTTGATAAGGTCTGATACAGAAAATTCTCCTCTCTGCTATAAATCCTACTGGCTTCCTTTTTTCTTCTCTCTCCCTCTTCCCACTCTCCATCCTCTGATAGGCCCCAGGGTGTGCTGCTCCTCTCTGTTTCCACATGTTCTCATCATTTAGCTCCCACTTATAAGTGAGAAAATGCAGCATTAGGTTTTCTGTTCTGTATTAGTTTGCTAAGGATAATGGCCTCCGGCTCCATCCATGTCCCTGCAAAGGACATGATCTTGTTCTTTTTTGTGACTGTATAGTATCCATAGTGTATATGTACCACATTTTCTTTATTATTGGCTTTCTTTTAAGGTTGATTCTCCTCCTGATAGAAAGATGTCTGCCTGTAGCTACCCTTTTTGTTCTTGTCTAGTGGGGAAAGACTGGACTCTCTTTCAAATCCAAAGAAGAACTTTCTCCCCTAGACTGATTCAAAATTTCAGGGACTTATTTCTGTGATCCGCAAAGCACTGTTTGTATTAAACTAAGCTGGATGAACTACATAGTATCAGAGGTGTTTGAACCAGAGCAACTCCATCTTGAATAGGGGCTGGGTAAAATGAGGCTGAGATCTACTGGGCTGCATTCCCAGGAGGTTAGGCATTCTAAGTCACAGGATGAAATGGGGGTCAGCACAAGATACAGGTCACAAAGACCTTGCTGAGAAAACAGGTAAAGAAACTGCCAGGCTGGGCACAGTGGCTCACGCCTGTAATCCCAGCACTTTGGGAGGCCGAGGAGGGCAGGTCATGAGGTCAAGAGATCGAGACCATCCTGGCCAATATGATGAAACCCTGTCTCTATCAAAAATACAAAAATTAGCTAGGTGTGGTGGCGAGTGCCTGTAGTCTCAGCTACCTGGGAGGCTAAGGCAGCAGAATTGCTTGAACTTGGGAAGCGGAGGTTGCAATGAGCTGAGATTACACCACTGCACTCCAGCCTGGGCAACAGAGCACATCTCCATCTAAAAAGAAAAAGAAAAGGAAAAGGCCGGGTGCGGTGGCTCACGCCTGTAATTCAAGCACTTTGGAGGCCAAGGTGGGCAGATCACCTGAGGTCAGGAGTTCATTACCAGCCTGACCAACATGGTGAAACCCCGTCTTTATTAAAGAAAAAAAAAAAAAAAAAGGAAACCAGCCAAAACCTACCAAAACCAAAATGGCAATGCAAGTGACCTCTGGTCATTTTCATTGATCATTATACACTGATCATAATGCATCAGCATGCTAAAAGATACTCCCACCAGTGTCATGACAATTTACAAATGCCATGGCAACCACCAGAAGTTACCCTACGTGGTCTAAAAAAGGGAGGAACCCTCAGTTCTGGGAATTGCCCACTCCTTTCCCAGAAAATTCATGAATCACTCACCCCTTGTTTAGTATCTAATCAAGAAATAAGTTTACTCATAGAGCACCCCATGCCGCTGCTCTGCCTATGGAGTAGTGATTTTTTTCTTCAACTTTCTTAATAAACTTGCTTTCACTTTACTCTACAGACTTGCCCCAAATTCTTTCTTCCAAGAACCCTCTCTTGGTGTCTGGATGGGGACCCCTTTCTGCTAATAATAGTAAAAGGTATACTTCTGTTATTATTCTCTGAAAGAGCTCTAGTGTTGAAACAATTGTTACAAAGAGCAATGGCTACCCACAAGAAGCATGTAGCTCTCATACAGTTACTTCAAAAAAGTGCTTCAAGTAATTCTTAATATTTTCCATTATCAAATAAAGATGTGTTATTTTCCAACACTCCACTGGCAAAACAGTATGTTCTAATTAACTGAGGTTTAAACAATTAGTTTTGTTTCTCTTTCTTTCTCTTTTTTTTTTTTTTTTTTTGAGATAGGGTTTTGCTTTTGTTGCCCAGGCTGGAATGCAGTGGTGTGATCTCAGCTCACTACAACCTTTGCCTCCTGGATTCAAGCAATTCTCCTGCCTCAGCCTCCCTAGTAGCTGGGATTACAGGCACCCACCACCACACCCAGCTAATTTTTTGTATTTTTAGTAGAGATGGGGTTTCACTCTGTTGGCCAGGCTGGTCTCAGACTCCTGACCTCAGGCAATCAACTCACTTCAGCCTCCCATAGTGTTGGGATTACAGGCATAATTTTATTTCTCCCCATACCTAGTATCCAAATATCTATTTACTTGGTTATAAGACCAAACAATTTTTGTTATCATTTATTCTTCAGATGAAATTCAAAAAACCATGTATGACATTTTTAATTAAACTGATTTTCAGAAAGTGCATAGAAGTGATGTAGGGAACAGGAGGAGGATGAACTTAACAGAAAGAGCAGTTCTCCATTTTTAACCAAATCAATATTCAATCATCTTAGTGCCTTGAAAAGCTACAAATAAGGGACGTAACATGAGATTTACTTTATAGAAAAGGAAAAAAAAAAAGATGGCTTTTAATCTCTTTCTTTGCAGAAGAAGACCCAAGATTTTGAAGACACGAAAACAAATGTGCTTTGTCTTAAACTGATCAGATATCAGGTGAAATCTCATCAGACAGGCGCTTATTCTGGGAACTTCTGCTCACTCATTTCTAAGACATCCATGTCAGTTTGCTTTTTCTTTCTCTGAAGTTATCTCCCCTCCCCCTTCCCCATCTCCTTAAAGTTTCCTGTAATTGAAAACGTACCACCTGGGCTAAAGAGAAAACAGAACTTCCTCAACTTCAGTTTTTCCCTGAAGCCTCACCTTAAGCACCCACCTGCCCCCTTCTCTCATCTCCCCCAGGCCTGTATTTTAAACGTGTGACCATCTGCATAGGACACAGTAACTGCATAACTGGGAAATCCCCTCTGGTGAAGCAGCATGCCACCCTCTTTTCAGCTGTTCAATCCACACACTTCACCTAAAGGGAGTTTAAAGGAAGGTATATTTTTGGTTAGGGTAATGGTAACTGCTGTGTAATAAAGAAACCCCACAACTGCAATGGCTTCACAATAAAAATGTAGTTCTTACTCACCTAACACTTCAGTGTACTTGCACTGGTTGGAGTGGAAGAAGGCCTGGCGAGAGGTCTGGAGGGGAAGAGGCTCTGTCCTTTTCCTACAGGCAGTGTCCCACTCTTCCAGGGTGTCACATCCCCAAGGGTAGGTGGGGAAAACAGAACATGCATTGCTTAGCCACCTCTGCCTGGGTGCCACCAACATTTCCATTCATAGGTGAAACTAAGTAACATCCCTGGCTAGGCAACTGCTTCCCAGGAAGCATCCTGTATCATCAAAGGACCCATGAATTTTGGGTGGACAGTGGCTTTCTCTGCCACAGATGTCAAAGCAGCATTACTTCATGGGTCCCACACAAGGACAGAGAAGGGCAAGTCTAAAACTTAAAGTCAGTTATTCTAAAATGCCTGTTCCTTAAACTGCACATTTGTCCCTTGCAACAGGAGACGACACATTTTCCAAAGACTGTTAGCAGTAATGTTCAAAGGCAATGGGAGTTGAAAGAATGAACTTTGGGTTCATGTAAGCTGGGTATAAATCCTAGCTCTGTTCCTGCTTTCTAAGTGACCCTGGGCAAATTGCTTAACCTCTCATCGTGGTTCCTTATCGCTAAGAAGAGGATATTAATACCTACTTCATCAAATTATTGAGATTATTAAATGAAACCATGCACTTGAAGTGCTTAGCCTGTGCTGAGCTCACAGAGCTTACAGTAATGTTTGATAAATGATAGCTCCAGCTAGTAAATGTTCTAATTTGTATGATGAAAATTGTTATTTTAATCAACAGAACCCTTTTGAACCTTGGTTCAAATGAATAATAGTAAACTCAATCTCCTTAAAGATTCAAGGAACCATTAAAATTCTAGCAGAATTGAATTAAATTGGTTTAAAAGAGAAGACTCTTCTTTGAAAAACACTTTTAAAACACTCTGACTTCCTTTTAGTTCTACAAACCTCAAACCAAAAGAACTTCAAGGTATGAAACAAAACACATTTGCTTGGCTTGGCTTACTTTGCTGGAATTATTCGTGTGTGCTTGTGTGTAAATTACTGCCTTCTTCAGCTGAATTGTATGTGCAAATTTCTCATAGCCTCAGAGAGATCATTAATTCATGAGATTTTTATAAACTTAAAATCTGAAGAAAAGATAACAGATGATGTTAGTATAAATGAAGCCAGATTCCCATCCTTTGATGTTCCAGAAGGATTCCATCACCTTCCAGACATTTTCAGCCTGGCTGAATGCAAAACTATTGCCTGCTTCAGAGACAAATGCCGAAGTGTGGAGTTCCAGTATAAAACATCAGAACAATTCTATGGCCGTTTATGAGTTTGAACCTTTCTTTGGGATCTTTTTCCAAAGCGATACTAATTTTTAGTGATATTATTTTAGGCTTATATTCAAATAAAGCAACTTAACAAGAATAAACTTTTTGTCATGGCAGAGAAGAAAAAAATAAAAATGAGACATGAAAAAGGATTGAGTCTTTGTGCACACAGTAGCTTTCACCTTGCCCCTCATTCCACATCGCTCCTCTTCTCATAATTAAGTCACTGAATGTGGCCAATGATGGGCTTCATACCTTAACAATCCCTCATCAAATCTCAGAGGCCAGGAGAGAGAGGGATGGGGAAGAGGATGGGGTAAAGGCAGAGGATGGAGCCATGGCTCCGCTGCAGAAAGGTCCCAAGTGAGAAGCCAAATGGTGGGTCATCAGAAAGGACCTGAGCCAGGAGTCCCAGCTCAGGATGTACATTTCAAAGATCTTAAGAGTCAAGAGCTGGTGGACACTGAAGCAGGATGGAAGTTGGGTGAGGAGCAGAGTTAAGACGGTCCTGATTGGCTGCCATGACGAGCTGCAGAATACTCCCATGCCTTGCCCTGATGGTCCATCAGTTGCATAGCAAGCTGATGCCTTGGGAAGGCTTCAGGGTTTTCTACAATATGAACAAATGGCCAGGCTTCATACCTTCTTTCTCCATGTGTCCACTGGGCACCAACATTTTACAAGCCTCTGTCCTGAGCCCTGGAGATACTAAACTGAAAAAGTGCTCAGGTCAGAGAGAAATGAATGAACAAATTGATGCAGTATAATGAGCAATGGGGACAGGGCATTCTGAGAGCACAGAAGAGAAGCATGTAAAGACACCAAACAAGAGGCACTGACCTGGGGAGGGAGATGGGGCTGTGCTGATTTTCTCACTCATCCAGATCTCATAAGCAAATGGCTGAATAGCACTCAACTCATATCAGTTACCAATTTCTTTACAGCAAACCACCCAAGCCATTTATTGTGGCTCCAATCGGAGAAGCCATATTTTGTGGGTCAGCAATCTGGGGCTGGGCTCCGCTGAGCTGCTCTATTGCTGTCTTGGCTAGGGACATTCACATCCACAGTCATTGGATAGCTCAGCTGGCATGAGACAGTCTAGTGTGACCAGGCTCACCTGCTTGGCTGTTGATGCTGTTTTCTGGGTTTCTCTTTGCATCATTTCAGAATTCCAAGAAGGCAAGATCTAAACTCAAGAGCTTATCAAACTTCAGCCTGTATCATGTTTACTAATGTCCAACTGACCAAAGCAAGTTATTTGTCCAAGGCTAGAGCAATGTGAAAGGAAACTACATGAGTAAGAGCATGCATATCAGTAGTGCAGTTCACAAGGGCTAGTATTTCAACACACCACCACAGCTCTCTTCTCTGAGTTATCCTAGATAAGTTATTAGGCACCCTTGAGGAGCTCCAACTCTGCTTATCTCCATCATTCACAGAGAAACAAGCTCATTCAAGGGTCTAGGGCAGGAATCATCTCTGCTGATAGCCAAAGCCTCCAAAGCTACCTCAGCTCCCAGCATAAGGATCCCAGGGGTCAAGATGGGGCCCAGGCCCCTCGCAGCCTGCCCAGGAAGAGTCTCAGGAAGCAGGGTCCTCAGGCCAACAGCCCCCAATCAATTGCAGCACAGATACCAGAAGAACAAAGGAAAAGAGAAAGTCTTGAGGAAGACAGATGCTTAAGAGAAGCAAAAAGAGGACTTAGTGAGCTCGAGGTCTCCTGGAACTCCAGACATGTAATTCCTAGGAGCATAAGTACCCAGTACATTCATGTCTCAACAAGACTCTGAACAGTAACCCCTACTCAAAAGGTCTCCCCTGTAACTCAGCTAGACATACACACTTAACCATTCTTTACAAGAGCATAAAATCTTGGTATTGTGAGCAACTAGTGAGGTTTCTTGTCTGAACTCTCATTGTTCTGATAAGTAAACTGAGGCCCAAGGCGGTTAAGTGCCCAACATAATAAGTGTAGAACCATGAGGGGTGCAGCAGAAGGATTAAGAATCTGGAATCTTAGGCCAGGCATGGTGGGTCATGCCCATAATCCCAGCACTTTGTGATGCCAAGACAGGAGAATCATTTGAGCCCAGGAATTTGAGATCAGACTGGGCAACATAGTGAGACCCCATCTCTAAAAAAAAAAAATTAAAAATGAGCCAGGTATGGTGGTAGACACCTGTGGTTCCAAGTACTTGGGAGGCTGAGGTGAGAGGATTGCTTGAGCCCAGGGTGTCGAGGCTACAGTGAGCCAGGACTGCACCACTGCACTCCAGCCCAGGTGACAGAGCTTTATTTCTGTCTTAAATAAAGAGAAAAAAAATACAGAACCTTAGTTCATCTTAAAAGATTAGCTATCCTTAAATAGTATGATAACAATATGATAGCTATGGGGCTTATTTCCATACCTGATTAAATCAAAATGAGTTGTTTTCTTTTACATTTATCATTATAATTTTCATTGGCTATAACTGTTAGTTAACTGTAATTTACTGTATATTTTGAAATAGCTAAAAGACAAGATTTGTAATGTTTCCAGCACATGGAAAAGATTAATGCTTGAGGTGATGGATATCTCAATGACTGATGAGATCATTACACATCGTATACATGCATCAAAACACCAAACGTACCCCCAAAATATGTATTAGAGTTTAAAAATACAAATGAAAAGGAATTCACCAAAATTATGTTCACAGAAACTAGAAACATTCAATATCTCTGTGATTAGAAGTATCAAATAATATGACTAAAAATCATTAGATATGAAAGATCTGACTTTTATTGTTTAATCTAGTGTTTAGGAAAGATGTAAAATATTTAAATAGTCTTATTTGAAACTAGTTTTATTCCCAGAACTTATCTGACTATAACTTTTCACTTAGAAAAGGGTCATAGATAAATCACAAATCTCTGTTGGTCACAATCACTTTTCTGTTCACATCAGTTTTTTAAAAAATAGCCTTTATTTTTAGAGAACTTTTAGGTTCATAACAAACACATCAGACTTTTCAGCAGTAACTTGTTTTCATTAAAGAATTAAAACTTGACTACTCTGTCACCATTGTAATAAAAAAAATGCCAAGATGCTGTCATCAAAAAAGCTTTAAGTTCTACATTATTTTCTTGAGTGATCATGAATGGACACCCTTGCAAAACCTCGAACTTTTAATCACTATTCAAATTTACCGAAGAAAGCAAATTTTCCCCTCATACACAGAGCCTAACAAGTCAAGATCCATCTAAGGCAGGGTTTCCCCACCTCTGCACCCTGGGACTGGAGAATTCGCCATTGTGGGGGTGTCCTGTGCATTACAGGATGTTTAGCAACAACCTCTACCCACTAGATGCCAGCAGCCCACCCAGAAACACCCTCCCTGCCAGCCGTGGTCATGAGGATCAAAACATCTCCAGACATTGCCTGGTGTCTCTTGGGAAAGAATCATTCCCAATTGAGAACCACTGATCTAAGCAAATCAAAGTCAATCAGAGCCTAAGATATATTTAACACACTCAGCTTCTGCTTGCTTCCCCTTCCTGCAGCAAGTTACAGAAGTAATCAGAGCTACATGTGTTGATAACTTCTACATGCCAGCTAAGCATTCTCTCATTTCATCCTCCCAACAATTTTCAAATTTGAGTGTATGTCTAGTAAGATCTCTAGAGGGGAATCACGACTGGATAAAAGAGAGGATTCTAAACCTATGGAAATAGTGGCTAAAGTTAGGCAAAGGGTTGGTCTGTCAGACCCTTGAGGGGGACAATGCAAATGTTATATATCAATCCTTGATACTTAATGTAAGGGCTGTGTTTTTCTTTAACATCTAGATCATACATTATTTTAAGAACTCTAAGATAATAACCACTATTTATTTTTCCAATTCTTCCTCCACTTTCAACCCACCAACAAATTTACAAATCACCTTTGTGCTAGGCCTCCTAATCTTCCAATAAGAAATCTAAATTATTACCGCAATATAATCAATCCAAAAGGTAAAATCCAGGACAGCCCTAGTCAATATGGGACACTTGGTCACCCTTTTTTTTTTTTTTTTGTAAATTTCTCTCATTTGGTATACAGTCCTTCTACTTTAGTTTTTCTGAGTCTTTGTTGTAGCTGCAGTAAGAGAGAGGCAACATTATCCTTTATTGAGCCTAGGCCAAATGGTCAGTGCTGCCAACTGAGAATAAAATTTCCAGATCATGAAATTCAGTCGTGAGGGCTTAAGTGCTAGTTGCATCCAATGTTCTCACTCCTAAGTGGGACCTAAGCTATGAGGATGAAAAGGCATAAGAATGACACAGTCGACTTTGGAAACTCATGGAGGAAAGGGTGGGGAGTGGGTGAGGGATAAAAGACTACAAACACAGTGCAATGTATACTGCTCAAGTGGTGGGTACACCAAAATTTCACAAATCACCACTAAAGAACTTACTCATGTAACCAAACACCACCTATTCCCCAAAAACCTATGGAAATTTTCTAAAAAACTTAAAAAAAGAGAAGGAAAATTTTCCAACAGAGAGATAAGAGAAAGGAAACCTGCTGCTACTCCCAAAGACATTTCCATTTTTGAAGGAACTTTTCCAGCCTGCAGTTAAATCACGTATGTTTTTCAATACTCAACAGAAGGTCCTTTGTATACTTTATAAAGACTAAGATCCAACAACAGTGATTACAGAGAGGTTTTTTTTGTTTGTTTGTTTGTTTGTTTTTTTAGCAAATGAGAAAATCCATAACCATATCCATATATTGTACAAATGTGCTGGGTTCCTAAACTATTGGTTTCAATGTGTTTCTATCCCAAACCAAAATATTCTTGGGAGCTTTATGCATTTAGCAAGCTTACTCCTTAAAAGAAAACAAAAAAAATTAAATTGTTTAGGACTCTGCAGATAACATCATGCTAGAAATAACACACATCTTCACCTAATCCTTCCAACATCTCTGTGAAGGGAGTTTCATCCCCAGGTTTCTGCTGTGGTAACTGAGGTTCTGAGAGCCTCTGTTCCACTGATCAGCAGTGGCAGAGGCTGGAATTGAGCTTTGTGCAATGACACAACAATTCCCTTGGTGTTTCAGCCCTTCTCCCAGAGTTGTGGACCACGCCAGTTAATGCATAGTCATCATTAAGGGTGAAATACCTTACATTAAAACAAGAGGGAAGTTTTAGGTTAAAATATGAAGTTTGAGAAGAATATCTTCTATGTGGCACTGGAGATAGACGTGTGAGTTTGGAAATATCTTGTACGTGATATTTTGGGTAAAAATGAAGTGAGCTGAGGGAGAAGAAATTGAAGAACAACAGTCAGCAAGAAGAGTATGTCTCCAGGGAGAAGCAGCAATTATAGAGGAAGCAAGAGGGAAGAAGTGGAGTTTGGGATGCAGCTTGGGTGAGCCCAAGGCATCTTCCTAGAAGGAAGATCTGACTGTGGAGAAAATAGGATTGCATTGCGCTTGATTCCTGAGGAATTCCTGGCACAGTGCCTTTCTCCCCCGGTTTTGTTGTAATCAAGGTAAGTCAACAGGTGTCCATGAGTTCGTGATGAAGCCTGCTCCCACGCACCACATCACTGCATGGAAGGAACCCTGGGAGGCAAGGAGAGAGGCTGTTGATGCTAATAGTATAATAGTATTTTCATTCAAGCTCTCTGGATTGTAAGAGATTTAGGGTCTGTGCACAATGAGCAAGCTACTCTTCCCGAACTTGTGATCATCCTCCAAGTGCCGCTAAGGGACTGACATCATCACAGCACATTTAGGTTTCCTGACAAGCTAACATCAAGGGCACGCTACATCTGGCGTGGCCAGGGACTTCTTTGACTTCAAGATCCCTGTTCCCAAACTCAAAGAGTGAAGAAAGACAAAAGCAAAGCCCCAGACTGGCAGGCAGAGTCCTGGTTGTGAAGCCAGGTTGTAAGTCAGAGAAGCACAGCTCCATATCTGGGAAAGGGGGTCGACAGCACCCTGACAGTTGGAGGCAGGCAAGAGCCCACCAAGCCCTGTGTCCTCTGGAAACCCGACATCAGCAACAAAAGCAACTGAGGCAGCTGTCACTCCAAGGGCTGATAAACTGTTGAGGCAGCTCCAAAGTGATGAGAATTCGAGGCATTTATTTCCTCCCACGGACCTTTGCCAGTGGCATGCCATCAGCCCCACCCACCTGCCTGTCCCCCCACCAGGCTGTAATAGACACGCACCACCCGCATGGGAGCAGCCATTTTCATCACAGATCTGGTGGAGAAAGCGTCATTTTTTTCCCCAGAACCAAAGTAGATATATTATGGAATAGAATACCAAACTCACAAGAATTTCTAAAATTTAAAAAAGATTCTCAATATCATAGCTGAGCGTAACCACTAAAAGACTGTCCCCCTCCTCAGATCTCGAGGTCGGGCAGGAGAGGTGATGTGAGAGTGAGGCATTTACTTGTTTGGGGTGTTCAGGGTACTTCTGAGAAAACCTGAGAAACCCCCCCATCCCCACCCAGTGAATCTAGACTTCTGGGTGCACAGCAGTATAAGGAGAGCTCCCAGCAGGGCCTGGGTGCTGGGCCCCCGTCTCCTCTTTTCTTTCACTGGTTTTTGGGGTGTCAGAGTCTAGCAGGTGTCAACAGATCTAAACCCAGACTCAAACTCTTCTTAGACCCTTGAGCAAGTGTCCTTGGTCAGTCTGAAAGATGAAGCTGCCAAACTAACAACATGGAAGAAAAAGGAGTCAAGACTGGAGAAAGAAGAAGAGGAAAATAACAATTCACAGTGCATTTCTTCCCAGAAGCTCAGCGTCTGGTAACAATGGATTAGAAACACAACTTTCCTCTCCCTCAGCCAGGAGATCAGGCAGCAACTATTCCCAGATGGAGGTCTTCACTGGGGTTTTTTTTTCAAGTCTGAGAGTTTTTTGTTTGTTTTGTTTTCGTTTTTTGGGAAACATAATTTTCAAAATGACAATTCATGAGGTTTTTCATTTTTCTTTAACTTTTGTTTTGACATGAGATACAAGTGTTCCCATTTGGAACATAAAATATATCTATATATAATTCCTGAAAGTCCCTTTAGCCCAAAATAGGAAGAAAGGCAGACAGACAATCTTTGGGGAGGCGATACCTTTCTGGCAGGGATTGAACTGTCCAGGATGACGCTGTCCAGATTCCAGCATAGAAGTGTGCACCGCGAGGCCTGCCGGAGATCTGGGAGTTATTAACTGCAAGAGCTGCCCTCCACACTTTTCAGTTCTGCTTGCAGCTGCAAGGGAGAATTCTGAAGGCAGGATGCAAGGTGTCGTTGTTAGCAGAGAGCTGCCTCTACCCTGAATTGTGTATAGCTGGTCACCTCCCTCCCTCCCCCACAGCCAAGTGCAGGCGTTTTGCAGGGAGTGCTACAGCTCTTAAAGTGATGAAAAGGAAACACCTTCCTAACCCGAAGGTGTTTCTAATTACAGCAGCTAATTACCAAACCTTCACTGCATTTAATTGCCACAAACAAAATCACAAAAGAACAATTAACAAGTAAAGCCCTGTACTAACAGTTGAGCCTAAAAAGGAAGTAGTGAAAGGGTGGGAGGGAAGGAGGGAGAGAGGAGGGGAGGAGGGAAGACGGAAAACGGAGGAGGGAGGATGGGGGGATCTAAATCTTGTAGTCCGGCATGAGCAGGTACACGGTTATTGTAAATACTTTCTATGCTTCTCAATCACCTATGAACATTCACTCGTGAAATCTCAGGGCATTAAGTCTGCCAGAATCATCCGCTCAAAGTAGTGAAATTGATAACCGGTGAATGAACAACCAAGGCCAATTATTTACGTTTTTGTTCACCTGAGTTTCCCAAGCTTCTGCTAGGCTCATATTGATCTCCAGTTGGCTCAAGACATCTGTTTTTCCAGTTTGGTCAACATCCCCAGAGTTCCTTTTCATAAGTTATAATTCTGACAAAAGCTTAGAGGTGAGTGTGTTGATCTCACAGCAAATGATGTGGCTTATCTCTAAAATAAGAATGGAAAATGGAAATGCCAAAATTCCTGAAGTTCAAGAGCTTGCACCAGACACAGTGTACATACAAAAAGCTCCATACCTACTGTTAGGGGTTGAATTGTGCCCACTGCCCTTCATAGGTTGAAATCCTAAGCCCCAGTACTTCAGAATGTGACCTTATTTGGGAATAAGGTTGTTGCAATGTAATTACTTAAGGTTGTTACAGAAGGTAGGCATGAGCAGGAGAGGAGAGGGCCCCACCCCCATCCCAAGAGGAAAGTCAGGTGGCCACCAGGTGACAGGCAGTTGTCACACTGTGGCAGCCAGCACCAGGAAAAGGCAATTTCCCTGTAGACAGAAATGAAAAACCTGAAATTGGTAATCAACAGCTTCTTTTTGTTTTTGAAATGGTGTCTCACTCTGTCTCCAGAGTGCAGTGGCACGATCTCATCTCACTGAACCTCTGACTCCCTGGTTCAAGCGATTCTCTGGCCTCAGCCTCCCGGGTAGCTGGGTCTACAGGCGTGTACCACCACACTCAGCTAATTTTTGTATTTTTGTAGAGACAGGGTTTCGCCATGTTAGCCAGAATGGTCTCAATCTCCTGACCTCGTGATCCACCCACCTCAGCCTCCCAAAGTGCTGGGATTACAGGCATGAGCCACTGCGCCTGGCCAATCAACAGCTTCTTAATAAGATCTCAGAAAGTGGGCTTCAGCTCCAGCATGTGCATTAGGAGGTGAAATGGCAGAGGCTGCTCTTCCGCTGGCTTTCCAGCAGAAAAGAGAAGAACATTCAGGAAAGGATACTTATGACTTCAGCCAAAACACTGTGTATGCTCAAACCTCTCAAGGGCTAGCAGGCCACGGGCTCATGTGGACAGGTTGCCCTAAAGGAAGAATCAAAAAAAAGGGATGCAGGACGGAGAAGTGTGCCAACCTATAAAACCCCAAGTCAAAGGCCACATGCTGCACTTGACCTCCAAGATGTCTGCTTGGCCCTCTCCCCAAGTGCACTTTACTTTCTTTTCATTACCACTCTAAAGTTTTTAAATAAACTTTCACTCCTACTCTAAAACTTACCTCCATCTCTTCTTCTGCCTCATGCCCCTCAATTGAATTCTTTCTTCTGAAGAGGCAAGAATTGAGGTTGCTGCACACCCTTATAGATTCACCACTGGTGACTTGGATAACTTCTGCTGATAACAAGAGGAGACTCATGCTCTGGAGTGAGGAGGGTCCTAATACAATTTGACTAGTGTCCTTATAAGTAGAGAAAATTTTGGCTGGGCATAGTAGTTCACGCCTGTAATCCCAGCATTTTGGAAGGCCGAGGCAAGTGGATCACCAGAGGTCGGGAGTTCGAGACCAGCCTGAACAACACCGAGAAACCCCGTCTCTACTAAATACAAAATTACCCAAGTGTGGTTGGCGCATGCCTGTAATCCCAGCTACTTAGGAGGCTGAGGCAGGAGAATTACTTGAACCCAGGAGGCAGAGGTTGCGGTGACCCGAGATTGAGCCACTACACTCTAGCCTGGGCAAAAAGAGTGAAACTCCACCTCAAAAAAAAAAAAAAAAAAAAAAGAGGAAATTTTGACACACACACACAGAGAGAGAGAGAGAGAGAGAGAGAACCTCAGTGAAAGATGAAGGCAGAGTGATATGTTACAAGCCAAGGAACACCAAAGATTGCCAGCAAACCACCAGCAGTTAGAAGAGAGGCATGGAACAGATTCATCCTCGGAGTTCTCCGAAGGAACCTGCAGTCCTACCACATCTTGATCGTGGACTTCTAACCTCCAGAACTGTGACACAATAAACTACCACAGCCCAGCAAATGAATCTACCTACTGATTCTCCCTCATTCTGCCCTTGCCCCTGGGCCTCTGCTCTGAGTCCTCATTTGCCACTATACTCGCTCAGTTGTTCATCTCCTTCTGCCTGGACCATTGCAACAGCCTTCCAGCTGCTCCGCTGCTTCCAGACTTTGCTATCATCCAGCGCCCCTTGCACCAGAATGAGCTTTCCTTACAATTCCAACCAAAGACTCTGTTAACCCAAAATATCAGAGACAGGCTCCATCCGTTAAGAAAGTTTATTTTGCTGGGGTTAAGGACACACCCATGACACAGCCTCAGGTCCTAATGACATGTGCCCAAAATAGTCGAGGTACAGCTTGCCTTTGTTTGTTTGTTTGTTTTGAGATGAAGTCTTGCTCTGTCACCCAGGCTGTAGTGCAGTGGCGTGATCTCGGCTCACTGCAACCTCCACCTCCTGGGTTCAAGCGATTCTCCTGCCTCAGCCTCCCAAGTAGCTGGGACTACAGGTATGTGCCACCACGCCCAGCACATTTTTGTATTTTTAGTAGAGACAGGGTTTCACCACGTTGGCCAGGCTGTTCTCAAACTCCTGACCTCAGGTGATCCACCTGCTTCGGCCTCCCAAAGTGCTGGGATTACAGGTATGAGCCACCAGGCCTGGCCATGCTTGCTTTGATACAGTTTGAAGAGACAAGAGACATCAATCACTATCTGTAAGATGAACTCTGGCTCTGTCCGAAAGGGCAGGACAGGACCACTCAAAGTGGGGTCTTCCAGGTTAGAAGGAGATAAGAGACAAAAGATTGCATTCTTTTGAGCCCTTGATCAGCCTCCACTGAATACACCATTTAGTCTGGCTCAGTGAATCTGCATTATTACACAAACAATAGCTCAGAGGAAACAATCAGATATGCATTTGTCTTGGTGAGCCTCAGCAGGGATGACTTTGAGTTCTGTCTGTCCTTTGTCCACAAGGAATTTCCTTGTAAACAAATTGGGAGGGAGGGAGGGAGCTTCTTTGTAGCTATCTTAATTAGGAATAAAATGAGAGGCAGGTTTGTGTTCCCAGTTTGACTTTCCCTTGACTTAGTGATTTTGGGGTCCCGAGATTTATTTGCCTTACACAGCTCTCAGGATTGGAATAATAATAAAAGCAATAAGAAATTAATAACCTCTTAATGAGTATATTGTAAACATCAGGCATTGTGCAAGCTATAAGGAAAACAAAGAAATGTAAAACGTAGTCCCTATTCTCCAGGAGCTCCCAACCAAATGGGTGGGCGAGGGCAGGTACCTCACAGGTAATTAGACAGATGGTGCAAAATGCATAGGGCACCACAGAGGGTGGGCATCGTTGGAGTAGGGGACACATTGTGAGGGGGGTCTCCAGAAATGAGAGGTGCATGAGCGGAGCCCCAAAACACTGGATCTCAAGTCTGGCTGCCTTCTACAATCACCTGGGAAATTTCACCAACGTAGATGCCTGGGTCTGACTGGCCCCCAGACACTGATTTAACTGGTCTGGGATGCGGCTTGGTTTTAGGAAGTTGCGAAAGATCTCCTGGTGAGTCTAATGTGCAACCAGTTTTGAGAACCTGTCCTAAAGCACTGATTTTCTGCAAATTGGAATCACCTGGAGAGTTTTAATAAACTCCAATGGGTGGGTCCCACCCCTAGAGATTGGATTTAATTGGTTTGGGTGCAGCCAGAAACTAAGGAATTTTTTAATGCTCCCCAGGTGATTGTAATGCACAGATGAGCTCAAGAATCACTGCCTTGGAGGAACGCTTCTCAAAATTGAATATGCATAGGAATCAGCTGGAGATCTTGTTAGTAGGCAGATTCCTAGTCAGCAGGTCTAGGGTGAGGTCTGAGGTCTCACCTGTCTGAGGGGGGCCCTAGGTGCTGATGTCACTAGTCTTGCAGCCACACTTAGATTAGCGAGGCCCTAAGGAATAAGCACAAGTCCTCCAGGTGGAACTAATGTGGTCTTGAACTAGGATGGCGCTACAGGAGAGAGAACAAGGGATGGACTAGAGGGATTCTTAGCAATTATTCAGTGAGACCTGGTATTAGATATGCACGTGAGAATGAGAAAGATGAGGCCACAGTCAGGATTCTAGCATGGAAGCCTCAGCTTCACATACACTACAAGGACATCCCAAATAATGCCGAAGTCTTGCTGGATTCATGGCCTCTTTCATGTTTACCAAGTACCAGCTCCCACGCTCCAGCTCCAATGTCTGTTCCTTCTTCATCGTCCCAGACACCTCGCAGACAGAATCAGTCATGCCTTCCTTGCTCTTCTTTCCTCTTTCCCCAAAACAAAAAGTGCAAATCCACATGCTTGTGGGGTGGGCCACGTCAGCATGTGCTTGAGAGAGCAATGGGTGGCAGATGTGAGAACAGGAGAGCTCACGCCCTATAGAAAGAAGCCCTATAGAAAGATCTACTCAGATCTCTCGTATGTGACTTCACAGGAATATGGACCCACTCTTGCCAGATGGTTCATTTTCTAAGAAAAGATGAATATCTGGAATTTTATGTGAAAACTCCGGGGTGTTAGAGGTTGGCAATTCAAATATTTTCAAACAGCCTGTGGGCCAAACAAAATGGGTCTGTGGGCTCGGATATAGCTGGGGTCCCCCTAATCATGACCCATGCCCCCCATATCCGGCCACTTCCCAGTATGCAATGACTGCTGTGACACAGCTAACCTGGGATACCATTTCAGCTGAGATGAAGAAGGACCAGCTAGGGGACCCTGAACTCCTTGGGTGTGACCAGAACAAAGGGTGGGTGGGGTGGGTGAGTACGGGAGGAGAGTGTAGCACTGACAGGCAAAGCTAAGAATTGGACTGACACCAGGCCAAGAGAGTCTTAAATATCAAAGGCAACTTGGACTTGATTCTGGAGATGATGGGGCCCATGCTGGCTTGTGCTTTGGAAAGAAAAAAGGTAAATGTGTCCCCCCGCTCCACTTTATCTTTGCTTCTTTCTAGAATGTAGCCCTTTATGGTCTAGTGCCACAGGTCTGCTTTTAGCAAAGGATGCACAGTGACCAACTGAAATGTCTTCAGGTACCATTCTGGGAACCCATATGTGGGTATCCAGCCAGGTATAAGACAGTTATTATTGGGGAATTGTGGAGTACTGGCCAGCTGGAGATATTTAGATGTTCAGATTCAAAATTTTAAAATATATTGTGGATGGAGAAAAAATTGGCCCTAGAAGTTCTAGCTTCCAACCTCTGGATAAAGGTTTTCTTAACCTCCAGAGATACTACTGGTACCCTCAAAAAGCACCATAGCCACCATACTTTATTACTGATTCCAAAATACAAAGACCACTGGTAGTGATCCCTGTGGTTGAATGTTCACTTCATATCTCTTAGTATATACATCGTAGGGCTGCAAGATGTCACCTGGGGAAGCAATGAGAACATCCCAGAGTAGCAACTCCACAAGAGCCAGCACAAGGGTGGAAGGGCAAACCCTAATCCCCAGTGAACATGTAGTCCTAATGACAAGCCTGGCACACAGTTTGTGACATATCAGCTTTTAAAGGTTTGTTTAAATTAAAATTATACAGGATCATAGAAAGAAATCAAGTAAAGACGAGTATGAAAAGGAAAGTAGGGAGCTGTGGTGACCCACGCCTGTTGTCCTGGTGCTTGAGGAGGCAAGGCTACACATTCAAGGCCAGCCTGGGCAGCATAAAAACCTCTTATCCATTAAAAAAAAATTGGGGGCACAGTGGCTCATGCCTGTAATCCCAGCACTTTGGGAGGCCAAGGCGGGCAGACCACCTGAGGTCAGGAGTTTGAGACCAGCCTGACCAACATGGTAAAACCCCATCTCTACCAAAAATACAAAAATTAGCCTGTAATCCCAGCTGCTTGAACCCAGGAGGCAAAGGTTGCATGCAGTGAGCCACTACACTCCAGCCTGGGCAACAGAGTGAGACTCAGAAAAGAAAAGAGGAAAAAAAGGAAAAGAACAGAAAGAAGGAAGGAAGAAACAAAGAAAGAGAAAGAAAGAGAGTTAGAAAGGTTCCCTTCTGCTACCAGTCCAACAAGATATACTAAAAATAATATTACTTAACAAAGTGTATCTTCATAATATATAATATTAATTGTATCCATTAATATGAATAATATCAGGAATGAGATTTGGGAAGAATAATGCTTTGAAAGACAGCTGACTTTACATCAGGAAAATAAATGGAGGTATAAAGATAAGCATTTTTTAAATACTAACATTTTTAAAAATCTTAATAGCAAAATATTCTTTAAAGTATGGTAAAATAAATACTTTTTAAAAATAAATTAACATCTTTAAAATACTAGAAGGAGAAAAATCTGTCAACTCAGATCTATATAGCCAGAAAAAATATCCTTCAAAAAAGAGGGTAGAATAAATACTTTTTAAATAAGGGAAAGCTGAAAAAATTCATTGGCAGCAAGCCTGAACTATGACAATCCTTCAGTCTGCAGGGAAAGAATACTAAGTGGAAACTCAGATACATAAGAAATGAAAAATTTGCCAGAAATGGTAAACATGCGGTTAAATATAACACAGTGCTTTCTCATTTCTTTAAAAGACAAAGACCATTTAAAGGAAAGCAATATTGTATCGTGGATTTATAAAATATGTAGTATTAAAATATAAGATAGCAATAACACAGTCACCTCTTTCAGATGACTGCCCCCTCCTTACTCACTCCCCTGCTAAGCCCAGACATAATGATCAAGAACTAGATTCAAATGATGGCACCACCACTTCCTAAGCAGCCTCTGTCAAACCATTCAACTTCTCTGAACCTCAAATTCCTGTTCTCAGTGTTGGTGGTTTTATCACCATCTTCACAGGCTTAGAGAGCAGTTACAAGCCTGTCGGCCTGGGCTGTGAGCCCAGGGTTCTGGTCCCCTAAAGCCCACTGAACCCCAGTGCTGTACAGTCACACCGTGATGCCATGAAGTGTCTATGTGACCATGGCAAGCCACTCACTGACACCGTTCCCCAGAAGCTCATCCGTCAAGCGTGCACACTCACTAGCCTGCTCAGCTCACCCACTAGCTTGCCCAGCTACTATCTGGCACCATTTCCCTGGTCCCAGCCCCTCTCCATGGGATAATACCTTCCCCATTGGAGGATGAGCCCAGCACTATTGCTGCATCCCCTGGTACCCATCCACTGAGAGACCAGTGGGTATCCCACCCTTCTGCTGGTTACTGCACTACCACTGGACACCACAGGCTATACTAACACTGAACCCAGATGTTCAAGTCATCAAAGCATCAGTGACCAAGCAGAGAACCCTCAGGATGTGTGAACACAAAATGGCCAAAAAGGAAGCATAGTCCCCTCCAGGTGACAGTACCACATCAGCATGTCCTTGCTCAAAATTATTCCGTAAGCATTTCTTGAGCACCTACTATATGCCAGACATTGTGCTAAGCATTGAAATTACAGGTTAAGAAAAACACATGCTGAAATGTTATGGGTAGGTGACATGGGGTAGACAGACTCACCTCAAAGAAGGCAAATTTAACACAGAGCCATCAAAACAATAGTAATATACTATCAGTCCACCTTCACGGAGTATCCACAACATGCTACACACCCTTGTGCCAGTTCTCTAGAGCTACCTAACAAATCACCACAAACGTCATGGCCTAAAACAACAGAAATTCATTCTTGCACAATTCTGGAAGCTGGAAGCCCAAGACCAAGGTATCGGCAAGACCAGACTTTCTCCACAGACTCTAGAGGAGACTCCCTTCCTGTCTCTTCCCACTTCTGGTGGCTCCAGACATTTCTTGACTTGCGGCTGCATCACCCCAATTTCCGCCTCCACCTTCCTGTAACCTTCCTCTGTGTCTCTCTTTCCTAAATCTGCCTCTGCCTTTCTCTATAAGGAACCTGTCATTGAATTTGGGGCACATCCTAAATCCAAGGAAATCTCATCTCAAGATCCTTAACTTAATTACCTCTGCAAAAGTCTTTATTTTAAATACGGTTACATCCTAAAGTCCCCAGTGGCCATTTTTTTAAAGGGCTACAATTCAATCCACCATCACCTTTACAGACACGGACTCACCCATGCCTCGAAGCAATCTTCTAAGGCAAATACTGTCCATACGCTCATTTTACATATGGTGAAACTGAAGAGAAGTTAACAATTTGCCCAAAATGACATGATTAATAATGTGAAAGCCAGGATTTGAGCTCTGGTCTCTCTGATGTCTTGATGCTACTTTTTTACAACCTCTCATTCTTTATAAATCCCATGGTAGTGGGGAGCAGACTGGGCTAATCCAACCTTCAAGGTCAGAGACAGGTTCTCAGATGGAGGTAGAGCTAAGCCCAGCACTGATTGAAGTTGAACTGGAAGAAGAAACCAGGAAAGGGCATCCGAGGAGAGGAAGTAGCATGGCCCAGGGAACAGTCTAGTTTGTTGCCAAGGAACAGCACATTGCTCATGATAGCTGGTGCATGGAGAAAGAGAAGTGCATGATAGCTGGTGCAAGAGAAAGAGAAGGGAGCAGCTCCAGAAATAGGGGGCTCAGCAAGGCCAGAGCCCAGAGGGTGTTGGGTGCCAAAGGGAGGCCAGTCTCTGTCTTACAGGCTGTAGGGAGCCATTAAACTGGGTGAAGCAGAACAGATGTATAAGCTAGGCTGCTACTGTGCACATGCTAGACTATGGGGCACACTGACCAACATGGAAAAGTTACCCAACTCCTGCTGGCCAACTCCACCTGGCTGTTCTGCTCTAAGCATGCAGGCGTAAGAACTGGTAGAGCTGGCACCACTCAGGGCCCCTGGCTCCATCTCCAACACTCATCTCTACCTGCTGGGCTTAGAATCTAAGCTTAACTCTCAAGCATGCTGACATTTGAAAAAGGCATTTCTGATAGAAATGAAAACGGGATGGTTACCTCGAGCAACCAATGGCAATGCAGGAGTCATACATTGTTGGCTTATTGTTGGAAAGGCCACGAGCTCCCGGAGGCAGCCCATCTCTCTCCCTGAGGCCCAGGAAGGCGGAGTGGATCAAAGCCCCTGCATACAGACGCAGAGCACCCATGGAATGTGTCAGGAAGGTGAAGGTAAACAGGATGCAGCTCATGGCCCAAAGTGAGGGGAGCAGTGGCTGCCTCCCAAGTTGTGGCTATCCTGAGGCACCTGGACCACAGCCTAGAGGGTGGACAGAGGAGGACATTGGCAGAACAGATTATTTTAACCTTGCTAGCAGCAGCCCCCATCCTGATTGCCTGCGAGCTCAGCCACCCAGTTCCTGCCAGCATGCCTGTGGCCGATGCCGGGGAGACGCAGGGCGGGGCTATTTGCTTACTGGAATCCTGTGTATTCTGTGGGCAGTGAGAGTGTCACAGTTAGACCTCAATTTCACTGTGGAAACACTCATCCTTCAACAGGAGAAAGCTAATGCGGGAGGTGATAAGAGGGAACCCCTTAAATGGGCTCTAAAGACAAGCCATGGTTGCTGGACTCCAGCAAGCCTCTTGGGATTTTGAGTTAAACACTAGCAAGAACTCTTCTCACATGTCTCGTGGCCATGTTCCATGAACTGGACAATCTTTTTTTTAAAGAAATATACATTTTTCTGGCCAGGCATGATGGCTCACGCCTGTAATCCCAGCACTTTGGGAGGACAAAGTGGGTGGATCTCAAGGCCAGGAGATGGAGACCATCCAGGCTAACACAGTGAAATCCTGTCTCTACTAAAAATATGAAAAATTAGCCAGGCATGGTGGCACATCCCTGTAATCCCAGCTACTCAGGAGGCTGAGGCTCGAACCCGGAAGGTGGAGGTTGCAGTGAGCCGAGATCACACCACTGCACTCCAGCCTGGGTGACAGGAAGACTCCGTCTCAAAAAAAAAAAAAAATTAAGGAAAAGAAATACACATTTTCTGTGGTTTACCCAGTTTAAGAAAATGAAAGAATTAAGAGAAACATTGATGACCTGGAGACACAGGGCTGACAGCCCAGGTAGTGATGCTGGATTTCAGTTCCACACTTAGGGAGAATCTACTACGTGGCAGACACCAGGCAGTCTGCTCTATGGCCTAACAGCTTGGGCCCCTCTGTTCTCAGGCGCCACTCAGGACCCTGGGCCCTTGCGCTTATATATCGATTCAGCCTCAACGGTTCTCCTCTGTTCCCTGTCTGCCTTCCACATATGAGATACCAGAGGGCAAAGAGTACGGCCGTTTAGCACACGGAGCCAGGCTGCCTGGGATCAGTCTTGGCTTTTCCACCTCCACGCGGCTCAGTTTCCTCATCTGTAAAATGGGTAACAATAGTACCTACTTCATCAGGTTGCCCTGAGGATAAGCGAGGTATCTGCTGGAAAGCACCTAGGCCAGTGCCTGGCACATAGGGTGCCCTCTGCAAGCTCCATCTCTTATTCAGGGAGCCTCACATTTCCCCCGTTTCACATCCTCTGTGCCAGGTTTCCTTAGCCAGGTGTTTCAAGAAAACTTCTGCTTCTTATAAACTAAGATTTTTTTTTTCAGCCACACATCTCTCCCCAAGAAGCCCAGCTCCTGGCTAAATAATTCTAGCCACCACTGATCACAACATTGCTTCGCTAGCCATAACTTTTAATAATTTATTGGATTCAATTAAACTGTTTTTAATTACAAATGTTCTAGTTCAGTTAGATACAAAATTAAATGCAGCAAGTAATTTTATTCTCTCCATATATTATTTTCAGAAAGAAACTGGAGTAGCTTAGTGTATCCTTATTGTCAAAGGGTTTCTCAGCCCACGTGATTCTGTAGGAAAGGAACTTCCCACCATTTGTGGAAGATCTCAACAAATTTGTGGAAGCGGAGCAGATACCCTCAAGCTGATGGACAGCAAATGTTTGTCTCCCCGGTCAGAAATTCACACTTGGGGAACACTGGTTCTTTCTCCTACCCGGCCCTTTACCTTTCTCAGGATCTCCCTGACAAATAGCCTTCACCCTCAGCACTATCACTGTCTCTCATGGCAGTTCAGCTAGAGAAACAGAAGAAAAAAGATCGACTTGAGGTAAATCAGACGTATGGGTGTCTGGGTAAGAGTTTGTGTGTAGCAGACGCCAATGGCGAGGGGGAGGGAGGGTGGGAGGATATTGGTTATTTCATGGCTGGGAGATTTATAAGTAAGTAGCAGGAAAATTATTTCTATGACAAACTTGTTAGGCTTTATGAGATCATTTGAGGTAAAGAACTTTGCAACTGAAAGAGTGCTATATAAATGGACTGTTTTCAAATGGGAACACAGTCAGTTAGTAAGCACTCCAAAGTCAGAGGACCCTCGCATACACGCACTCTTTACACGTAACAGAATGTCGGGTAAAAGTCACAGGTTGGTGGCATGAGCTGACTTATTCTCACTCTTCATTACTCTTAAATAAATATTGGGTCTGAAGGCAGGAGTTCTGGAAGGAGAGCCATGTGCATATGGTGCTTCAGCCCCATTTGGCATATTAGGAAATTTGGAACTAAGGAAATGTGTAGCCAAGGGCACGTTCCTACCAAGTGACAGAACCAGCACCAGACCAGGGCTGTCTGCCACCCAGAGCTCTCAGGCCATTCCGGGGAAAGGCCCAGTCTGGGCTAGGCCCGGGTGTCTACACCCTTTATGTTGCCAGATTTAGGGATTAAGTCAGATTCTTAACTTTAACTCGGCCCAAGCAGTTTCCTCCCAGGGCCGATACTGACAAAACATTACATTTTGGTTTAAAGGACTATGCAGTCAGCCTCTTTGCCTCTTCTGGCAGGATTTCCTGTGGAAGCACTGATGCCTGTACCATCTCAGAAAGCATGGGATCCTTTTCTTTTTTTTTAATCTTCCTTTCTTCTCTTTTTTTTTTTGAAATGAAGTTTCACTCTCGTTGCCCAGGCTGGAGTGCAATGGTGCGATCTCGGCTCACTGCAACCTCTACCTCCCAGGTTCAAGCGATTCTCCTGCCTCAGCCTCCCAAGAGCTGGGATTACAGCCGCCCACCACCACGCCTGGCTAATTTTTGTATTTTCAGTAGAGACAGGGTTTCACCACGTTGGCCAGCCTGGTCTCGAACTCTTAACCTCAGGTAGGGACCCTCCCTTCTTTCCATCTCCGATCTCTTGGCTGGGCAGCCAGGAGGCAGAGGGGACAGAGTTAGGGGCGGAGCCGGCAGAGGGCAGGGACAGCAGAGAGCGGAGATAAGGGTCCTGTTCAGATACTTTTCCAGCATCTGGTCAAAGTATACATCCTGGAAGGCTCCCTCAGGCGCCTTATGCCATTTTATGGGCAAAGTCTGTGAAGGTCGTTGTACCATTCTTGGAAGAGGCAGGCTGTGCATGAAACAAGGGCCTGTCTGCTCTGCCCCATGAAGGATTTCAGAACAGGGTCTGCACATACACTGCCCAGGCTCTCGAGGTAATTATTCCCCTCCCTAAGTTTGTCACACGTGAGATGGTTTTAGGTGGTACAAGTGGAAACGCTTTTTATGGAGCTTATGCATTTATTTTAATGCATATTAGCTAAGCATAGTCCAGCTAACCTGTGGTTTCACAGATACTGCTTAGGACAAGCTAATTTCATAGATCTATAGAACATTCGCTGTATTAGTGATTTACCGTTTCCATGTCTCCAATTAGCTGCATACTGCAGCAAAAATGTATAGATATCACCCTCCCAAGTATGAGAAAGAGTGAGAAGAAACATTTCAGAGGTGTCTTAGCATGTTAGATGGAAATACAGGAAAGAGGTGAGGAACAAGTGTTCTGAAGTCAAATTGCCTGGGCCGGCCATGCTGGCCATGTGACAAAGGGCAAGTGGCTTCATCTCTCTGTACTACGTTCAGCATTGAGCCATTAAAATTTGTTGAGTCCTTTGTTGCTGCAGCTAGCAATACCCTCATACAGCCATCATGCAAAACCCTGGCAAAGGATCTTCTTCTCATCTGTGAATGTAACCGTTTGAAAAAGCATAAAGTTATCAAAACTAAAAGTGTTTACTTACAATGTTTAATAGTATTGTTGGAAATAATAATGTAACTAACACGTTCATGCTTGCACAATTTTTTTTAAAATTATCCTGCTAATCAAAATCATTAGAATTAGCAAAGATGTCACCAGTGTGCTTAGAATGTGGCTCTTTCAGTAGGAGCAAGTCTGCTGCCATCAGGCTATCACACTGCCTAGGCTATCTCAGTCACTGATTGGATCTGTACCAGGGGGCAAAGATTTCACAGTCATGAACCTGCAGGCAGATGAGCTCTAACTTGAGGGAATAAGAACATCACCTTGAAATTAGCATGGCCTCTACTACAGCACTTTAAGCTAAAGACATTTCTTGTCAATAAATACTTGTTTTTGTTTTTTGCTGTTTTAAGCTTAAAAAGGTTTAACAATAATTTTCCAAATTAATAATATACAAGTCTCTCCTCAAGAAAAAGAATGAAAGCAAAGTGTTTTATAAACTTCTTTTTGGAAATAAGAGGTGTTTATTCATTGCAGAAGCAATACATGTTTATTTTAGTAAATGTAGAAAATAAAGAACAAAGTAAAGTATTTTAAATTGCATAGAGTCCAACTAATCATGAAGTATGTATATGAGCATATGCATATGTATATATGTGTATGTACTTATATGTATGTTACCATTTTACTTTTTCTGTCCAAAATTAAAGTCATCCGTACCTACTATTTTGTAACTTTGTTTTTCAGTTCACATACTGCAAACTTTTCCCTATTTCATTATTCTCCAACATCGTTTTCAAACCTTCCCTGCCAATTTCCCACAGCCTTCCACCCTATCTCCTCTTCTTACACTTAAAGCAGACAACTTCACCTCTTCCTTCTCAGAAAAATTAGAAGCCATCAGAAAGCTGCAACTCCCTCATTTTCCCATTACTAAGCTTGCAAAGCTCCCTGTAAATGTGCACACATAGTCTGTCCCTTTGCTATCATGGAGAAGGCAATTCTTGGCCAGCTCTGCCTGCTCCTCCAGAATCTGCTTTGGGTCTAGCCTTCCGCACCTGGCCAAGCTCTCCCCTAAGCTCTAGATGGGAATATCCAGCAGCCTTACAGCCTCTTCTCATGAATAGCTCCAGTGCACCCTAAAGTCTACATTTCAGTATTTTCTGGTGCTCATTCAGTATTTTCTGTCATGTGCTACTAGTTGCAAGAGACCCAAAAGTCATCTTCAGTGCCTCCTTCTCCTTCACTCATATCCAGTTAGTCACAGAGGCCATTCAAATCTCCCTTCCAGATATCTCTTGAATTTGTCTACTTGCATCTGTCTTCAGCACCACTACCCTCCTTATCTCCAGACTTCTTAAGTCTCTCCATCCACTCTGCCCTCCTCCTATCCATTTGCCAAACAACAGGCAAAGAGATGCTTTTTTGTTTTTGTTTTGAGACAGAGTCTTGCTCTGTCGCCAGGCTGGAGTGCAGTGACGTGATCCTGGCTCACTGCAACCTCCGCCTCCCGGGTTCAAGTGAGTTTCCTGCCTCAGTCTCCTGAGTAGCTGGGACTACAGGCATGCACCACCATGCCCAGCTAATTTTTACATTTTCAGTAGAGACAGGGCTCTACCATGTTGGCCAGGATGATCTTAATCTTCTGACCTCGTGATCTGCCCACCTTGGCCTCCCAAAGTGCTGGGATTACAGGTGTGAGCCACTGCGCCTGGTCAAGAGATGCCTTTTATATGATGAATCATGCACACCCTGGCTCAGAATCTTGCAGGGCTTTCTATTGCTCTTAGGAACCACGGAAAGTTCTTCCACGTGGCTTCCATGACCTTCCATAACCCAGCTGACGCTCACCTCCCCAGACTCATCTCACCTTACGTGGCCTCTGTGGTCTCTGCACCTCCGCTGCACTAGCCAGCTTCCCATTCCTCATGCTCTTTCTGCTCTCACTCACCGCAGGACCTCTGCATATACTGTTCTCCCTGTCCAGAATGCTCTTTCTCTTTTTTGCTAGTTGTCCCTTTTTAAGTACCTCTTCCTCAAGGAAATCCTTTTTGACCTCTTTTACTAAATAAAATCCCATTATTGTAGCCTCTCAATTTATCTCTCATTCATAGCACATGTTCCACCTGCAACATACTTGCTTATGTGTTTGAGGTTGGTATTGTCTGTTTTCACATTGCCATAAAGAACTACCTGAGACTGGGAAATTTATAAAGAAAAGAGGTTTAATTGGCCCATTGCTCCACAGGCTGTACAGGATACAGCCTGCGGAGACCTCAAGAAACTTACAATCACGTCAAAAGGCAAAGAGGAAAGAGGCACCTGTTACATGGCGGGAGCAGGAAGAAGAGAGTAAAGGGGGAGGTTCTACACACTTTTAAACAGCCACCTCTCATGAGAACTCACTCACTGTCACAGAAACCGCAAGGAGAAAGTCTACCCCGTGATCCAAACACTTCCCACCAGGCCCCTCCTACAACATTGGGAATTGCAATTCAACATGAGCTTTGGGTGAGGACCCAAATTCAAACCATAACAAGGTCTATCCCCATTAAATTCTGAGTACCTCGGTGGCAGGAGTTGTGACTAATTTCCTTATATACATATGTGTCCCCAGCTCTTAATCCAGTGCCTACCATATGGTGTCACTTATTGGACATTCGAGAATGAATGAAGGAGTTAAAGGTACATCTGACTCAACAGAGCTTAGAGAAACTCAAGGTCTTTTCTCTGATATAGGTTTTTCATGTAGTTTCCACTCCAATAGAATGGCACGAACATCCATCTGGAGATAGAGTCAGAAGCCCGGAAGTGGTCTGTTATGGGCTGACTGTGTATCTATCCAAAAAAAGGTGTGTTGAAATCCTAACCCTCAATACTTCAGAATGCAACCTTATTTGGAAATAGGACCACTGAAGGTGTAAGTAGATAAGATACGGTCATACTAGCGTAGGGTGGGCCCTAATCCAATGTGACTGCTGTCCTTTTAAAAAGGGGAAAGTTTGGACACAGACATATGCATACAGGGAAAACATCCTGTG
This sequence comes from Cheracebus regulus, assembly GCA_963574635.1. Taxonomy (NCBI): domain Eukaryota; kingdom Metazoa; phylum Chordata; class Mammalia; order Primates; family Pitheciidae; genus Cheracebus; species Cheracebus regulus. The sequence continues at coordinate 38,801 of CAUYQU010024886.1, forward strand.
AACATGAGGGCAGAGACCACAGTGATGCTGCTGCAAACCACGAGACCACGACTGCCAGCAAGTCACCAGAAGCTGGGAGAGAGGCGGGGAGCCGGGAGAGAGGCACCGGAAGCCGAGAGAGAGGCATGGAGCTGGGAGGGAGGCATGGCACAGACTCTCCCATGCCGCCGTAGAAGGAAGCATCTGGCCAGGCGCAGTGGCTCATGCTTGCAATCCCAGCACTTTGGGAAGCTGAGATGAGCAGATCACCTGAGCTCAGGAGTTCAAGACCATCCTGATCAACATGGAGAAACCCTGTGTGTACAAAAAATACAAAATTAGCCACGTATAGTGGCACATGCCTGTAATCCCAGCTACTTGGGAGGCTGAGGCAGAAGAATCTCTTGAACCCAGGAGGTGAAGGTTGCAGTGAGCCAAGATCACGCCACTGCACTCCAGCCTGGGCAACAAAAGCAAAATTCCGTCTCAAAAAAAAAAATAATAATAATAAAAAAGAAGGAAGCATCTGTGTCAATACCTTGATCTTGGCCCTCTACCTGCTATGATTCTGAGACATAATTTCTGTTCTTCTAAGTCACCCAGATTGTGGTATTTTGCTCCCTAGAAAAATAATACACTATTCTTGACCCTTCCCTTCCTCTTATATGCCCCCACAATATCCAATCCATCACCACCACGTTCCATTGGTTTACCTCCTAAATTCCTCTCTGATCCTCCTTCTCCCCATCTCCACCTCCACCACAAGATCCAGGTGCCCCTTGCCTCTCCTGAACTACTGCAGTGGCATTCCGGCTGGTCCCCCAAGCCCATTATGCCTCTTGCAAGTGTTCCTTCCCACTGTAGCCACAGTGATTTCTCTGCAAATCTGACTTTGTCCCACAACCTTCACCACCTTTGACCCCTTAGCCTTTCCCTGGCCACATTGAAGTTGCTCATTACTCTTACAATAAAGACATGCCCAGAGGGTGCCCAGCCCCACCTCCCCTCCAGACCTTCACGGGCTCCCAGACCCCACTCTGTGGGCCAGCTGCTCAGCCTCTTTCTGTCCTCTGAACAAGCCATGCTCCCTGACAACTGAAGCCTTGCAATGAGCGTGGCAGCCCTTCTGCCTGGCCTGGCTCTTGCCTCACTCTATCTATTCACCACGTTTCTCCAGCACATCCTGCAGGTCACAATTCAAAGGTCATTGGTTTTTAGAGAATTCTTCCCTCATCCCCAGATGAAGGTAAATGCCACTGCTATGCCCTCTCTACATATCCCATCATTTCTCATCATGGCACTGACCATGATGTGTGATTTGCATTTATTTCTGAGTTATCTGACTGTATCTCTACATTTCATTAGGGAGGGGCCAGGTCTGCTTTGCTCACTGTTGCTCTCTGGCCATCAGCACAGCGCCAACATCCAGCTGTAGAATGAGTGAATGAAAAATGATCCCTTTGCCAGAATAAAACAAGACACAGTGCATTTGACTGATCTTATTTCTGGCCATTGTAGATTTTTCCCATTATTTTATAAATATAGCAATACTATGATAAATCACCAGAAAGATAACTCTTTGTGCACATATCTGATTATTTCTTCAAGACAAATTATTGAAAGACATCAACTACGCAAAGGTTTTGAAGCTCCATGTAATTGTTTGGAATTTTCTCAAATGGGAAAGTATTAACCATAAATATATACAAGAGAGAGGGATGGAAGAAAGGGAAGAGAGAGAAAAAAAAAGGTAAGAGAGAGGAAGCAGGAGGAAAAAGAAGGGAAAGGGAAAGGGGAGGGGAGGGAGGGAAGAAGGAAGGAGGGAAGGGAAGAAGAAAGGACTGAAGGAAGGAAAGGAGGAAGGGAGGGAGGAACGAAGGAAGGGAGGGAGGGAGGGAAAGAAAAAAGAATAATCAAAAAAAGGAACGAAGAAAAAGAGGATGAGCTAAGTTAAGCAGGCTTTGTCTCCCTGGGAAGCAGCCTCCACTGAGACTGTTGCCTGACCAGTTTCCTGGGTCCACTCCGTCTGTATCCCTGCCAAGCCATCCCTGGGAAAGGAAAAGTTAGACACTCTCAAATCCCAAGGTTTAAGATGATAAAGACCCTACGAGGCAGGGGCGATGCAGTCCAGGGCTTTCTGTTCCCCTGCCCCTTTGTTCCAGCCACTTCTTCCATCTCAAAGGATTTCCAGCAGCACCAAGAGCCTGACACTTTGCCCATCCTCATTCTCACAGGCTTCTCCAGCGAGAGACAAAGCAATGTTGGCACTCAGGAGGCCCACAATAAAGGGGGACTGAGAGAGAAGAAAGCACCCAGAGAATCTGGCTGGGCTCAGTATATTCAGTTGCTGCAGCAACTGAAAGTCAAACAATGAAGAGGGGAGGGACAGCCATTTTCTTCCCTCTGTCCAGTTGTCATGGATACTAGGATTTTAAAAGTAAAGGGGTGAAAGGTTTTCTTTATGCTTTAGAAACGGTGCCTTTTTTCACTTACTTGGCCCCTAGCCTTGCTCCAGACTGGGGATCTTCCATTGTGCCTCTTACTGGAAGGCGGCTTGGGGAGGGAGTTGACTGCAAGATGCTTTCCGTAAAGGTGATCTTCTGGCCAGTAGCTCTGAAATCCATTTCCCTGTAAAGCCAGCCAGAAAGGCTGAAGCATCCATGGAAATTTCCATCTGCCAGAAGGTTCTATGTACATGGCAGGGAGGCTGTCTCCTTGACCTCTTTCCTCCCAGTGTTCTGATTCTCCCAGGAGTGCTCACCTATAGGAAGTTCCTTACAGGTTTAGTCTTGCCCCTCCACTTCCACCTGCCCCCATCACCCGCCCAGAGACCCATAGGTGGCTTCCTCCTCCAGGACTTTTCAGGATGAACACAGCACAGCTCCTGCCTCTGATGTCTCCTGGCTGCTTTACCCTGAAACAATGTCAGGGCCCTGGCCGTCTTGCTTTTCAGCATGGGATGGTAAGAAGGTCATCAGCTTTGCTGACCGAGAGTCAAGGCTCAGCTCTGCCATTCATCAGAATGACTTGGCAGGGTACTTAATTTGTCTGAATCAAATTTTCTCATCTATAAACACAGATTATAACGTCTACCACATGGCATTGCTGAGAGTGTAAAGTGAGAATATGTAGCTGGCATTGCAAATGTGATAGTGTGCCTGCCCATGTCTCCAGCACCCATTCCCCTCCCTCCACATCTGTACATACTCATACGTGTTCTCACTCACGCATGCATGCTCACACCCACACCCAGACACACACACTCCCACACAATCACACACACATGTGTAGCTACATCCACTATACAATTCAGATATTTATCAGATGTTTTAAGTGAATGAATGGTTCAATGAGAGAGCTGTCAAGAGTACGGATGAGGCCAGGTGCAATGGCTCAGGCCTGGAATCCCAGCACTGTGTTAACCAGGCTGGTCTCGAACTCCTGACCTCGTGATCCACCCACCTTGGCCTCCCAAAGTGCTGGGATTACAAGCGTGAGCCACCACGCCCAGTCTGATTTCCCTTTTCTTTACCTCTACTTATTCAACTCCCTATACCCTCAAAGTCTTACATGAAATCCCAGCTCACCAGCAGTGCTTCTCCTTGGAACCAGCAAATATCTACTGCCTGGGCCAGCCCCTTTGTGCTGTTGCAGTTTTCCCTCCTGTCTCTGTCTGTCTCTGTCCTGCTTGCACCAGGAGGAGATTAAAGAGACAACACCAATTCACAACTGGGGTTGACAGGTGCCAGATAGTGACCATGTGCCAGTCTTGGGAAAAGTCATTTACATGCACACAGTGGTGCTTCAGAAGGCAGGTCCTGGAATCGGAGTGCCTGGATTTGAATCCTACTGGTGCCACTAAATGTGCTTTATGCTTGTTTCTCTTCTCCAGGCCTTGCTTTTTGAAAATAGGTTGTTTAGTGGATTCTGTGAGAATACGCACACAAAAAGCTCATCACCCAGCAGCACCTGGCATACAGCAAGCACTCAACAATTGTGCACTGCTCTCATGATCAAATTTGATTTCATGCCATTCACACAAACCCTCTCATGAGCCTGGTATACACAGATACATAGCAGATGCATAGCGCATACGCAGCAGAGGCATAGCGCATACATGGCAGGGTGCTTGGGGCTAAGATAGGGGATACAGGTCCAGCAGCAGCTCAAGCATTTTTCCACCAGGAAATAGATGCTGAGGCTTTTGTTTGATAGAAAAGAGGAAAAGATTGACACACCACTTGGGGAATGGTAAGAAACACAGGGAAATGGGGAGCATGGCCCCACTCTGTCCCTGACAGCCAGGCTAGAGTCTCCATTGGGTGTGCAGTGTTGGAGCACAAAGAACTGTCTTTACTAGTGACGGCGGGACTCCAGGAGTCAGTCGTGCCACTGCAGGGCCAGGCAACACCAGGGTGGGAATGGGAAAATACAGCGGACTGTGTCAGTAGACATTTAAATCACAACTTGATAAGGGCAAAGAAATAACAAGAAAAAAGAGAGCTTGGTGAGGCCCAGAGGAGAGAGAAGTGCCAAGATCCTGCAGTCACCCGGTGAGAAGCTAACAAAACGCCCACACTTGTCACCGGGATCCCTTCTGCACCTCTAGACTGCTGAGGCCTTGAGACACGGGATTAACCCAAGTTTACAGATGGAGGAACTGGACTCAGAGAGATTAAATGGCTCAACCAACATCCCCACTCTCCTATGCTTCCCCACTCGGTGTCCGTCCCGGCTTTGACACAGAAGCACCTTGCATCCACCGGGCTTGCCGGCTTGCCACCTTGGAGCATCTGACAGTGAGGCTCAGCCTCCCCCCACCTGGTAACTGGCCTCCGATTAGGATGGAACAATAGGCAGGGCGTGTAGGGCTGGGTCCCCTGAAGCTGTCCCTCAGCATGACTGGCAAAGACCTGCCTCCATTAGCAGCAGCAGCCCTGCTGCTGTGCTCTGTAATCCAAATTGAGTTCAAGCCCCCAGTCTCTGTGCACCATTGTAATACCATATTTCTTACTCAGTACGAGATCGGAGATCTGCTAAAACCTCATGTTGCCAACATAAAAGAAGAAAGATTTTGTTAATCCCAAAGAAAATGAATTCCTCTTATATTTCCCTGAAAAAAAAAAAAAAAGGAAAACACAATAGTATTACATTTGACTCTCAAGAAAAAAAAAAAGCAAAACACGTACACACACAGAAAATCCCTGCTATCATGAGATGGTTAAAGCATGCAGCTTTACAAGTCAACAGAAAGAATAGCAATGACACCCCCTTCAGCTCTTGCCAGTTTCCCTTATTCTAGATGTTCCAGCTGTTTTTCCCTGAGATGCTTTTGGATACGATAATCCCACCAGCCTTGAGATACAGTATCTTTGAGGAGGCAGAATCAAAAGAGAGGATGCTCATAGGATTTGAGTGAGAAGAGAGCAAGGGGCAAGAAAAGAGAGTGAGAGAAAAAACAAATGAGCCCTAAACATTTGATTTTTCTTTTAATTTGAAAATTTCAGTGCCAAAAGGGACTTTGGAGATGACTGTTTACACCTTCTCATGCACACACACACACACACACACACGCACACTTGCACACACAAGGCAGGTGAGGTGAGGGGTTGAGGGGAGCAGTGATTTGTCCAAGGAAAGGAATGCTTGATTTAGGCCGATCAGATGAAAAGGAACAGGGACTGAAACACACTAATTTGTCTGGGAAGAGCCCTATGTGAATTTCAGCAAATGTCTCCTAGGGAAAAGGACATGATACCCATTTTTTTTTTGTTTTGAAACAAAGTGTAGCTCTGTTGCCCAGGCTGGAGTGTAGTAGCTCAATCTCGGCTCACTGCAACCTCCGCCTCCCAGGTTCAAGGGATTCTCCAGCCTCAGCCTCCTGAGTAGCTGGGATTACAGGTGCGTGAGGTTACCCTGCCCTCTCAAATTTAAAGAAAATGGGTTCAAGTACAGCCCTATGTCCTGGCAAAGTCTCATATCCACCCTGACATCCCCAGAGCTGTACATCCTCGCGGCAGCTCTTCCCAAACTTTGATTGCACTCATCTCCCGGCTTCATCAGCTGGTCTCACTGCTCACCACGCCTGGCTAACTTTTGTATTTTTAATAGAGACGGCATTTTGCCATGTTGGCCAGGCTGGTCCCAAACTCCTGACCTCAAGTGATCCACCCACCTTAGCCTCCCAAAGTGCTGGGATTACAGGCATGAGCCACTGCACCTGGCCTCATCCGTACTCTTGACAGCTCTCTCATTGAACCATTTATTCACTTAAAACATCTGATAAATAACTGAATTGTGCAGTGCAGAGCTTAGCACATCATGGCCTGGGGACCAAATCCAGCCCACTGCCTGGTTTTGGATAGCCTCTGAGCTAAGGGTGATTTTTACATGTTTTAAGGGATGAAAACAATTTTTAAGAATAATATTTTCTAACACATGGAAATTACATGCAATTCACCTTTCAGTGTCCACAAACGAAGTTTTATTGGAACACGCTCATTCACACTGTCTCTGGCTGCTTTCCCGTTACAGCAGAACTGAGTAGTTGTGACAAAGAGAATGGTCCGCAAAGCCTAAAATCATTACCATTTGGCCGCTACAGAAGAGTTTGCCAACCCCTAGCATAGGGGAGGGATTCTTTGATAGTGTGAGTTTGTGGTTCTCTGAGTTCCTTCATCTCGTTGACACGAACATTAGAGTACCCTGGCCGTCATTCAGGGGCTGTGTGACCGGGCACATTGGTGAGCTTCTCTATGCTTTGTTTCTTTCAACTGTAAAATGGAGATTATGTTTATTGAAGCAGCATAATTGAAACCCAAGTGGACACCAACTGAGGTCACCCTGCCCTTTGGAATTTACATAAGATAGGTTCAGTAAAACCCTATGTTCTGGCAAAGTCTCATGTCCACCCTGACATCCCCAGAGCCGTACATCCTCATGGACACTTTGGTTCCAAATCGCAGCTCTTCCCAAACTTTGATCTCACTCTTCCAGCTTCATCAGTGGGTCTCACTGCTCTGTTCCAGCACAGACTGTATAACTCAGCCAGCTCTCCTTACAACACAGTCACAGGGGGCATTTGGTGTGAAGTGGGTTTTGCTGAGGGTTTGGGGCCATGGGGAAGAGATGACGTGGCCCAAACCATTTAAACCCAAATAATTTAAAATGGGGCATCCAGCTTCTGTCATTTCAGCAGGCTCATGGCTGAGCCACCACCAGCCACTTCCCAGGCGTCACCTTCCCTGCAGGTTCCAGCCTTCTGCCATGCCAGCCCGCCTCCTTGGGATTCTCCTCGCTTCCCTCTGCTTCTCTGTTTTCTGGATCCCCTTGGCCCTCAAGACCACCCCTGCCGCCCCCACCCAGAAGTTCAATTTTCAACCCCATATAATACAGAACCAAATAGCTTTCCACCCGGTGCTTACACTTCCATGGCCATAGATTTCAGGTCTTTGATGAACAAAAGGCCCCTAGCTCTGGCTCGTCCTTTAGCAACCCAGAACTATCAGAACATCAGACATCTCCTTGCTCCAGCGATCTCTAATACAGTGCCCAACTGATAGGAATTGTCTCACATCTCCCTTGGGAAACAGAAGCACGCACAGTTGGTTTGGGACTGACCTGCTTTTTCTCTTCGTTAAAGTGTCTGAAGTATCTATGACAGTTGACACATAAAAAACACTCATATATGCTAGTTTACTTCACGTGACTTCCCTCCAACAAACAAAATATATAACATCATGTGCATAACGATATATGTTGTGCATGTGGATTTGGAACATCTACTTGTCCACAGTGAAAATCTCCATCTGGAGGATGTATTGGGGTGTGAGGAGGAATGAGGAGTGGATTAGATTGGAGGCCACCCAGGACAAGGTGACAAAAGTAATGGATTTCTCTTTCTCTACCTTTTAAATGTGTCAGGGGCTGAATAAAGTCACCAGATCAAACTCCTTTGGATGTTGCCACATTCTTTCCTTGCCAGAAGAAAAGGGTCCTAAGAAACATATATACACAATGAAATACTATTTGGCCCTAAAAAAGAATGAAATTATGTTATTTGCTACAATATGGATGGAACTGGAGGTCATTATGTTACATGAAAGAAGCCATGCACAAAAGACAAATATCAACGGTGCTCACTGATACATGAGATATAAAACAGGTGGACTGCATGGAGATAGAGTGTAAAATGGGAGTTACCAGAGGCTGGGAAGAGTTCACAGAGGTGAGGACAAAGAAAGGTTGGTTAACGTGTACAAACATATAGTTAGACAGTGTTCAGTAGCAGAGAAGGGTCACTATTGTTTACAACACTGTATCGTATATTTTTAAAAAATTTTATTATTTTATTTCATTTTTCCCTAAGTTATTGGGGTACAGGTGGTATTTGGTTACATGAATTTTTCAGTGGTGATTTGTGAGACCACGGTGCACCCATCACCCAAGCAATATACACCGCAACATATTTGTAGTCTTCATTCCCTCGCCCCCCTCCCACTCTTCCCCCCCAGGCCCCCCAGGCCTCGGTCTCATTGTTATGGGTTGGCATGCGCAGCGGGTGGCTCCCACATATCTGCAAGAACGTACAATGTGTGGTTTTCTAATCCTGAGTTACTTCACTTAGAATAATAGTCTCCAATCTCATCCAGGTCGTTAAAAAAAAGTTAATTCATTCCTTTTTATAGCTGAGTAGTATTCCATTATATGTATATACTACAGTTTCTTTGTCCATTTGTTGATTGATGAGCATTTGAGCTGGCTCCACAATTTTGCAATTGTAAATTGTGCACTATAAACATGCGTGTGCAGGTATCTTTTTCGAATAATAACTTCTTTTCCTCTGGGTAGATACCCCGTAGTGGGATTGCTGGATCAAATGGTAGGTCTACTTTTAGTTTTTAAAGGAATCTTTACACTACAACAATATATGGTATACTTTTAAGTAACCAGAAGAGAGAACTTGAAATGTTGCCAACACACAGAAATACTCAAAGTGATTGATACCCCAAATTCTCTGACTTGATCATTGCACATTCTTGTATGTAATAAAATATCACATTTCCCCCATAAAAATATGTACAAATATGATATATCAATCAAAGTAAAATAAAATTTTAAATTATAAAAGAAGGATTACAAGTCTTTGTATCTATTCCATCTATACTGCATAGAACATCCACTGAGGACTATTTCTTCTGTCCTCACGTCTCCTTTTGCAATCTGATTTCGTCATACTGAAACGCCATCCCCCTATGTGCCACCTTACCTAAACCCCTGAATTTTTCACATGCTGCTGTCTTTACTAGAACTCTCTTTTGTGGCCGAACCTCTCTGCCTGACAAATATCTACATGTCCATCAATACTCCGTACCTCCCAGGACCGACATGATAAATAAATCTTCAATATTTGCAAAGTTACATTCAGTGGTTCTCAAAGCACTCAAACTGGAAGATGAGAGGCAGCCAACATTTGGCAGGCACCACCACAGCGTTGCCCTCAGGTCTGTTCTAGAATAGACTTCCTGAGCATTTTCTGGGCAGATCACACTGCCAGGGTGAAAGGCTTCTCACACCCTCACTGCACGGACGCGGGCCAGTTTCTGCCCCCTATAGTCAGAAGGCTGCCCTTGGTGTCTCCCAGCAACTTTTAGCCCTTCTGGAGCCGCCCAGTTCGCCATCCACTCCTGGGGCTGCCAGGCAGTCTCTCCCTTGGCTCAGTCTGCAGAATCAGATTTGGAGTGTCTGTCAAATGAATCGGGGTTCTGTTCCTTCCAACCTGTGTTGAAATTTACAAGCCTAAAACAAAGGCTCTCACTGTGCCCTGGTCTTGGCTCTGCCCAGGGCACTAATTACCCAACAACAGCGATCCATTTCCCCAGGAGAAAGTGGCCAACTCTGATGAAGGCGCCCCATAGGGGGCTGCTGAGAATGATCTTTTCACTTTCTTTCTAAAGTGCCTTTGTCCCTATCACCAGTGGGCTGCCGTGCCTCAGTGCTGCTGGGCGTTTATAGACCCGAATGAGCTGCCAGGAGGACTCACAGGTGTTGGGTGGCAACCAGAGCTGAGGCTATGCAAAATGTTCGCAGCATGATTCCTTTGCAACTCTGCAAAGTGAGCATTATTATCCCCATCTGAAAGTCAAGGGACCAAAATCCCAGAGCCATAAAATCAGAATGAAACTAACCTGGATTATAACCCTGTTCTGGCTCAACAGCAAGGCCATGCTTCCAGAATAAACTAGGAAGCACCGCTCTTCCCATATCCTAGAATCATGTCATTTTGCAGCTGGAAATAACCCTACTAAAGATCATCTTGTTCAGCCAAAGCAGTAAGGGGAGCTGGACCAAGAACACAACCGGCAGATTGACAGGCACCGACCTAGAATCCAGGTCTTGGACCTTGAGGCCAGCATTATTTCCTATCCACTTGCTCACCCATCATTGTCGTGGACTTCCCAAGGGCTTTGCCTCACTGATTGTTGACCAGGCTGCTCTATTCTAAACAGGCAATTGAATGAGACCTTGAGCATACAATAAGCCAAAGGTAGCTGGAGTGACTGGCATCTCAGTGAAGGCAGCCAAACATGTCTACAAAACATCAGTCAACAGGAAGCAGAATTGCTTCCATCACTAATGGCAGATGCTATGGACACCCTTGAAGGAAGACGAAACGATAAAGAACATGCGTGGAATACAATCCAAAAGATTGGATGACTTGAAGGCTTTCTATACCAATTAGAGGACAGTTTCCTAACAACTAAAAAACTGAGAACTGCCCAAAGGCAAAAAACAAAAACGAAGCTTCTTCAAAATGTTCAGCAAAGCTAGTCATTAGGAAGCAGGAGCTACCACCAAGACATCCCAGAAGAAGAAGCAAGGGTATCCACCCAGAATGCCCCCCAAGTACTGTGACAACTGGATATCAAAGGCCTGTCACCAAGAGAAAGAGATGGTATTCCCCTCAGTTCATCTTCTTCAAAGACACTCTATGTTTCATTAATCTCAACTAGCAGCAATAAATGTTTTCAGCAAGTTTGAAAAAACAAAAACCTAAGAACCAGAGTGCAGAAGGCATGCATGTCCAAGGCTTTGCAGCGGCGTGGGGAGGTAACTACCTAAGCACTCACCTTCTGCCCAGCTGTGAGGTGAGCTGGAATCTGACTTGAGAGAGAGCACCCAGGTAGACAGAAACACAACCCCAAGCCTTGTGATTAGAGGGAAACCCCCTGGAAAAAAGAACGAAATTGCAAAAAAATAAAAAAGGACCAGCCCTCTTCTCCAAGCCTAAAGGAAATCAGTTGCACCAGATGAAAATCAGGCAGCAAGCCAGATCTACTCTGCTTTGCTGCGAAATGCCTCCATGCTGTTTTCATGGGAATTTTGTACCTTAGGTACAGATTAAGCAGATTTGCTACTAGCATGTACTTCTCTTCCTCTGAAAGTAAGCAATAGGAAAGCAGGTGAGGCAGCCAGAAGCAGGGAGGCTCACTGCGTCCAAGACTGGTGGCAGAGAATTAAACCCATTTATCTCACATAGGAAACACTGAGGTCAAATTTTATTAAACTCTCCAAGAGAATAAAATACAGAATAAATAATCCTAAACAAATGACTTTGCTTAATCCGTGAAGGACAAGGTAAGTAACAAAGGTCTTAGATTGGAGTAAGAAACACTGAGTTGAAACATCAATTACAATGAAGACAGTGACAACATTTCAATCAATTCAATTTAGTTCAGCCATAGAGCATGGTAGCTTAAAATTCACACCGTGCCAGACTATTGGGATGTAAGTTTTGATTCAAACACTTACAAAATATTTGCCCTTAGGCCAAGGCATGATGCCCATGTCTCAGCCTCGCTCACCTGGGAGAGAGTCGTAACACTGGCGTTCCCTCATATTGTTGCTGGAATGAGGTACTAGAACATTGAGTGTTGACGGCACTGCAGTCACTGTTCCAAGCATTCTCCACGTGTTATCTCATTTAAGCCTGACAACAACTCTATAAAGCAGTTACTTTTCTTACAAGTACATGCACAGACACATGCACACACATAACACATGGCACAGAAAAGGAAACAGGCATGCCAAGGTTAGGTAACGCGCCCAACATCACATAGCTGGTAAACAGTAGAGTAGGGATTTGAGCCCACACAGTCTGACATGAAATTCTGTGTCTCACCACCACACTATCTGTCACTCATATAAATGTTTATCGCAGTGCCTGGAGCCTAGCAAGCCCTTGAAATCCTTCGGCCTTGTTCCGATGGGTCCTGAGATGTCGGAAGTTACAACTAAGCAAATTTGGCTGGAGCACTGACAGCAAGGCTGCCAAGGCACTCACTAGAGGGCAGCTCAGAACGTCACCCATCCTAGGGTGGGAGACCATCTCTCTCTAAACCAAGCCTCTGAAGCAGGGTAGATGCAATGCATTGAACATGGAGGCTCAACCAGAACAAAAATCAGGTTAGATTCTATCCAAAGCATTGACCCTGTGTGTCCCTAGTAGAGTGATGTGGCCTCTGATACTCTGACAACAAGTGACCACCTGGCCAGGTACCCGTTGAGCCCTCCACCCTCCTACAGATTCTCCCTTCTTTACAATTCTCAGGATCCCAGCCAGTGGCAAGGACTTAGATGGGCATGTGCCATGCTCTGCGCCTTTTGTAGCCTTGGCTAGCCTAGGATGGGTTTGAGCCATGACTCAATTCTGGCAGCAAAGAGCATACCATGCATGCACATGGCAGCTGCTGATTCTCCTGGCCCCACTGCCTACACAGCTTACACAACTGTCGTGTTGCACCAGAAGGCCAGGTGCCTGCCAGCATTGTTTATCGGCCTGTGTTATAAAAGCTCATGGGAACCTCACTTTCCTGCCAGCCAGCTAGGCTCTGGTTCCTGCTCTTCTTGACTTTCCTACTTTCCTCCTTCTTCAGAAATTCTTAATTTCTAAACCCACAAAACCGCAGAAGTAAACCAGCAAAGCAATTTTCACCCCTCCTTACTCATCCCTTATCAGTAGCGTCCCTTATGCAGTAAGTGTCAAGAATAGAGAATAATACCAAGACACTAGGGAGATATTCATTGTCATGTCTACTAGACTAACCTACCTTGGGCCCTAGGGTTGTGAGCCTTTGCTCAGAACCATCTTGCAGGATAAGGCAAAATCTTTACCTGTGAACATCTGAGAGGCAGCCTAGGGCCAAGGACTGATACTACAGGAGAGTGTGTCACGAGGGACCACATAACCCCTTACCCATACACAGATCTTCATAATAAGAGAAACAACTGAGGCTCAAATAACTCATAACCTTCTTCAATAGATAATTAGAGTAGGCATTTGGCTTTATTCTTCATTTGAAGCTTTCTCCAGTTTCAGGTTCTGTGCATAGCCCTTTACAGTTATTATTAATCTTCACAACAACCCGATGACATCATTTAGAGTTGATCTGTAACCTATTATAACTTTTCCCATTTAAGATAAAAACTAGATCACCAATTAACACTTGTGCAGGGCCAAACATGGTGGCTCACACCTGTAATCCCAGCAATTTGGGAGGCCAAGGCAGGTGGATCACTTGAGGTCAGGAGTTCAAGACTAGCCTGGCCAACATGATGAAACCCCATCTGTACCAAAAATACAAAAATTATCCAGGCGTGGTGGCACATGCAATCTCAGCAGCTCAGGAGGCTGAGGCAGGGGAATCAATTGAACCTGGGAGGTGGGCGTTGCAGTGAGCCAAGATCGTGCCACTGCACTCCCGCCTTGGCAACAGAGGAAGACTCTGTCTTAAAAAAAAAAAAAAAATCCGTGCAGAATTTGACATTTTCACTAAGAGACAGTTGAAGTTGTATGGAAGATGCCTGTATATTAAGTGAAAAAAAAAAAAAAGTATACCCCGTGTCACTTTATTTTGTCACTTAAAAAGAGTATGTGTGATTGTATGAGAATCAACATTAAAGAGTAGACCCTGAAGGTGTTAACATGAGTTATATTTAGACAGTAGATTGCAAGGAATTTTCATGTTCTTCCTTTTGCTTATCTGTATTTTCAACAATAAGAATATTATAATATGAAAAGGAAAAGAATGATGTTTGTCCTCTGGGCTTCCTTAGGCCAGAGCTGGGACTAACAGTAGTTCAGCTCATATGAGAAAGAACTTTCTACAGTGGAGTGAGAAGCTGGGGCCAAACAGAAGGTGGACGTCCATATATGGGCATAGCTTACATTCTTGCCAAGGGAAAACCCAGTGGAGTTTTCAGCTCCAGATACTCTCTTTGAAAGCTCAGGAGCCCAATGGTTTTTTAAAAAATTAATGATATTCATCTTGTAAGGATGAAGTCATTGAAGCCTGAGGGTGGTGATGTTAGAAGTGGCCGAGGTGAGACGAGGAAGTAGGAAGAAGCCGGAGGCAGTGAGGGGGTGAGGGCAGAGATCCATGTTGAGGTGGGGGCTGCATACCCAGGCTCCCGAGGGAAATCCCCCTGAACTGTAAGAGCTCCAGAAAGCCCCAGTGGATTTAGACCAATGGGGAACACTTGGCAACCCTTCTTTGTTCTCCATGGGTGCAGATTTTCATAATGTCGACTGTCTTTTCTAAAGACCTGTCCACAACTCAGGAGGTATCCTTCCTGTGAAAGTCAGTGATGGTAGATGCATTCGTATGCGCACAAATTCTTTGTTCATAATTGATTCCACAAAGTCACAGCTGTTATGAACAAAGTCCATACAGCACCAATAAAGAAGAAATTTAAAATATTCTCTAATCTACCTACCTAGAAATAGCCATTGTTAGCATATCTGATGTATTTCCTTCCATCCCTTTGTCTTTCCTTTATTTTTCATAAAACTGAGCACAAGTGTCTACACTCTTTCATTCTCAATATTATGTTGCGAACATTTGCTGTGCCTTTAAAGATTTTTTAAAGATAATTTTGTGTAGTTTTAACATGTATTTCTTTGATTTTTTTTCTTATGTTTACTAAATATTTTGACTTTTTTCTTCTATTAAATTATCTGTTAATATGCTTGGCCCATTTTTATATTTAGAGGTGAGCTGTCTTTTCTTGTTTCTTTCCTTTTATTTTTTTGAGATGGAGTCTTGATCTGTTGCCAGGCTGGAGTGCAGTGGCACAATCTCAGCTCACTGCAACCTCTGCTGCCACGGTTCAAGCAATTCTCCTGACTCAGCCTCCCAAGTAGCTGGGATTACAGGTGCCCACCACCACACGCAGCTAATTTTTGTATTTTTAGTAGAGATGGCATTTCACCATATTGGCCAGGACAGTCTCAATCTCCTGACCTCGTGATCTGCCTGCCTCAGACTCCCAAAATACTGGAATTACATGCATGAGCCACTGTGCTCAGCCTGTTGGGTTTTTTTTTTTTTTTTTTATTGGAGCTATCAATTTTATTGTGTTTTATTTTCAGCTTACTGACACCTTTTTTATTTGGTTTTGACTGTTAGACAATTGGCCTCTGAGTTCGAGCATCACATTTGTTATCAATCACATTTATGATTTTTCCACTTCTTCATACCTTCAAAAGCTTACGCCATTTCTGAAGAAGCATTCCACTTTTTTTTACGTCTTCTTTTTTGTTGTTTTTTTTTTGTTTTGTTTGTTTGCTTGAGACACTGTCTCACTCTGTTGCCCAGGCGTGATCTCAGCTCACTGTAGCTTCGACTTTCCGGGCTCATGTAATCATTCCACCTCAGCCTCCCTAGTAGCTGGGATCACAGGTGTGCACCACCACACATGGTTAATTTTTATATTTTTGTAGAGACAGATTCTCACCATGTTGCCCAAGCTGGTCTTGAACTACTGGGCTCAGACAATACTCCCACCTCGGCCTTCCAAAGCGCTGACATTACAGGTATGAGCCACTCTGCCTGGCCTTTTTACTTCATTTTTTAACTTAAACTCTTTTACATTGTTTTATTTGATGGAGCTGTTTTTTAAAATAATTATTTTTCTATTCACAAAAAAGTACATTTTCAAATTAGAAAATTTTAAAAATAAAGAAAAATAGGAACATCATAAAATCTCTACAATCATACATAGAGATGGCACTGCTAACATTTTTCTGTATTTCTTTTTAGGCTTTATATATTTTAATAATATTGAGTTTGTTTCATATATATACACACCCACTTATCCATATATACATAGTTTGTATCATCCCTATTATTTAACATTATATCATATGTATCTCACTAAGTCATTAAATAGCCTTTAAATTTTTTATTTATTGACTGCAAAATATTTTGTCACAGGAACTATATGATATTTAACAAATCCTATTTACTGGACCTACATTATTTTAAACATGGCTGAAATAAAAATACTTGTATGTAATCTTTGTCTCCATATCTATCTATCTGTCTATCTATCTATCTATCTATCTATCATCTATCTTTTGCTGAGATAGATGCCAAGAGGGAATTTATAGGTCAGAGAGTTTGAAGTTTTTTGACATTTTTAATACGTACTACTCCTCAGAAGAGCAAACCTCTCTAAGTCCCTACCAGGAGTCTGTGAAGTGCCTTCCTCATCACACACTTCCAAAATCAAATGTTTTTTTTAAAAAGCCTTTGCCGATAAACAGAAAAAAAAAAGTGACATTTTATTTTAATTTACATTTGCTTGATTACTAGTGCTGCAGAATATTTTTGCATTTAAATGTTGACTCCATCTGGAATTTATTTCAGTGTTTGAAGTAAGAAGAGGCTCTGGCTTGATTTTTCCCCAATGTTGAAAGTTTCCATCTATTCCCCCAGTGTGTGATGATCTTGTTTATACACTAAGCTCTTCTGTAGACTTGAGTTTAAGGACTTACTGCTCTGTCTGTCACTCATAAGTGTACTGGTTTGATCATTGCAGCTTTACTCATTTTACATATCTGGTCATCATTCTTTTATTCTCATCCCCGCCATAGCCCATGTACTATATAGATGCATTTTGTCAAGTTCCCACACACACAAAAAAATTCCAATTCAAATTAGGAATTTTGGATGAGACTTAGGAAAGCCATAAGTAAACTCGGGGCAAATGAACATCTTTAAATCATTAACTCATATAGAATGATGCATCTCCCCATCATTTGAATTTTTTTTTGTATCTCTCTATAAAATTGGGAAGTTTTTATCATAAAGGCTTCATATGTTTCTTGGTAGCATTACTCCTCGGTGTTATGTGATTTTTCTTGCTACTTTAATACAGTCTTTTCCTCCATCATGGCTTCCATTATTTTCTTTCTTATATATCGCAAAGCTATTAATTTCAGTATATTCTATGGTAATCGCATTTTAAAATTGTAAGTGTGGGTATTGACTTTTATCCACTGTACTTCAGCATTGACTGATATCAAGTTGTTTTTGGCTCCAGTGGTGAAACTGATCAGAAAAATCTCCTCACGCAAAACTGTCCTTATTTACATAAATCCCAGTTTTGAATCTTGCCTTCATGACTTTAAATTTTGCATTCATATCCATGTGGCATATTTATTTATAATTTTCCTATTTGTGCTACAGTGAGAAGTTTCAAGATCAGGATTCAGCCAGTTTTATAAAATTAGGTTTTTTCCATGATTTTTTCACCAAAGAAATGAGCTCGTCTTTAACAGTTTAAAATAACTCACCAGAAACTTGTCTAGATTTGTGATAAATTTTAGAATAAATGCTTAAACTATTTTTACATTAATTCCATACACTTTGATTTCTTTGCAGTTTTTATTCCTTCTTAGATCAATTTTAAATTCTCTCAGCAAAACATCCATTTCACTGAAACTTTTTTCATGTGAAAAATATTTTCCTATAGTATTTATTCTCGATAGTTTGAAAATGTATTATAATCTGTGATTAGGACTGCTTATTTTTTTGAATTTCTGTTTTCTCTTTTACTGCTAAGTTTTTCAAACACTCAAGCAGAAAATCAGCTCTTAGATTTATTTTTTTAGTTACACTGAGGGTTTTCTACGGTTTTTAAATCAGAATTTATGCTGCAATTATAATTTCTTTTCCACTCTTTGATTTGTATTCTTCTTATTCTTTTACCTATTTTCTTGAAGTGACTACTTCACTCATTCATATTCTTTGTTCAAAAAAATGAATTCATTTGCTGTTACCACATTGCCTCTAAGTATGACTTTAGCTACATTTCATGTGTTTGATACAAGCATTATCTTTTTATTATTTTCTAACCAAACTATTAAGAAAATGAATTTGGATTTTGGAGGGTTTGGCCACTTTATTATTTTACTTAAGTGACTGTATAGATTTTTTTTGTTTAATTTTTACCATTAGTTTCAATATTTATAGCAGCAGAGTTAGAGAACATGGCTTGTACAGTTTCTACAATAAATTTGGAATCTATTGACATTTTCTTTGTGACAATTTATCTTTTAATCATTTCTGGCAAAGGTTGATCAAGATTGTTAAAAACCATTATGCAAATTTACCATTAACTTCTTCTTGCATTTCTAACATTAGATGAATGTGTATTTTGTTCATCTGTTGTGTGCCTGATGGAGAGTGTATTTGCCAAACCAGACTCTAGTGCAGACTCCTGGTCTACCTTTGATTAGTCATGAGATAGATCTCTAGTCCTCAGTTTCCCTTCCTCTGAAACAGGGATTAAAACAAGCTAACTCCTACCTCATCAGGGCTTTTGAGAAATAATCCAGGACAAATGTCTCACATAGTAACTGGTACATTGTACACACTCAAAAAGGACATATATTGTACAATATACATGTTGTCCATAAGAAATGACTGTGTTTTCCGTGTCATGTTTTTTACCATGAAGATCACTTTTTGGAAAGTAACATTGCTAGCCCTGCTTTCTTTGAATCTGTGCTTGCCTCTTCACTGTTAGTATATTTTATTTTCAATCTTGCCGTGTTTTAGTTTAGATGTATTCCTTGTTAACAGCATATAATTTGCTGGTTTTTAAATACAGTTCAAAAGCCTCTGGAAAAAGAGTTTCAATCATTTCTATTTATTGTCATGGCTGATAAGTTGTTTCATGCCTGTTGTAACTTTTGTGCATTTTGGTTCTAATTCTTTCCTGCTGTATTGATTTCCTCTCATTTACTTTTATGAGCTACATTTTGTTTTCTAAGCTACTCTAGGGTTGTAGACTTTAAATTCTTTTAAGAGCTCTACCAGTGGCTGCCTTTAAGATTTTGGGCTGTTTGTTTGTTTCACTGAGGTGAAATTCACATAATGTTAAACTAACCATTTTAAAGTTATTCAGTGGCATTTAGTAGATTCTCAATGTAGTACAATCACCCCCCTATTCTTTCAAGTTTTATAAAGAAATTTTTCATCATATTAATCGAATTACCAAAGTTTACATTTCTCTGAGTAAGATGAGGACATCATCAGGCTCTTTTTCTTTCTGGCACTTCTCTAGTAAGTTGAGGTTTGCAACCCATTCATAAAAATTACTAGTGGATAGAATTAAATTTCTTTAAACTCTATAACCTCCACCAGGAGTTATGTTTATAATTAGCACACAATTTTAAATCTTGAAAATTTGCATTTAGTTTTCTTACAGAGGGTTAGAGATTGAATCATGTCCCCTCAAGATTCATATATAGAACCGCTAACCCCTTAGTACTCTAGAATGTGACTGGATTTGGAGAGAGGGCGTTTAAAGAGGTAGCTGAGTTAACATGAAGAGTTTAAGGTGGGTACAAATTTAACATGACTCATGTTCTCTCAAGAAGAGGAAATTTGGGCACAGACACATACAGAGGGAAGACCCTGTGAACACATAAGGAAAACAGGGCCACTTGCATACCAAGGAGAGAGGCCTTTGAAGTGCTCAATCCTGATGACATTATGATGTCAATCTGCAGCCTTCAGAACTGTGAGACAGTCCATTTCTGTGCCTGAAGATACCCATTCTGTGTTACTTTCTTATGGCAGCCTTAGCAAACTAATACAGGGCCAGGCGCGATGGCTCATGCCTGTAATCCCAGCACTTTGGGAGGCTGAAGTGGGCGGATCATGAGGTCAGGAGATCGACACCAACCTGCCTAACACGGTAAAACCCCGTCTCTACTAAAAATACAAAAAATTAGCTGGGTGTGGTGGCACTCTCCTCTAGTCCCAGCTACTCAAGAGACCGAAGCAGGAGAATCACTTGAACCCAGGAGACGGAGGTTGCAGTGAGCCAAGATGATACCACTGCACTCCAGCCTAGGCAACAGAGCAAGACTATGTCTCAAAAACAAAAACAAAAAAAAACTAATACATATACCAATCACCTTTCCACCTCAGAACCTCAAACACACCATTCTCACTGTATCATCACCTGTGCCAGCACCACGCACACACACACACGCCCTTTCATCTAGTTAATTTCTACTCATTAGAGGACCCCTTTCCTGACCACCTCCACCCATCTGTATTACCCTTTCTTTGCACACTGCCCTTTAGTTTCCCAGTCATCTGTACAGTTACATCGCTGTTTCCGGGACAGTTTACCATAGATCCCCAGCCCCTAGCTTAGTACATGTTCGTTGCCACCAATAATTGACCAAATGAATGAAAGAGGTGCTGGATAAATTCCAGTGATTCTGATTTTGTTACCTGTCTGGTTTTCACAGTAACACACGCCCTTCATTTTTAGCCCAAACGGTTTTTATCTCCAAGGCACAGATTTATTTTCTTCAATGGTTACGTTTCGCCCTTAGTCTATATTTTGAAATGTCTTGCCCGATTATTACAACAATGCCCACAGAAACCTTGCTTACAAGCAGCAAGTACAGTCAGAAAAAGGCTGTGTATTGTTGTTAATATTACTCAGGCAAATAAAGACAAAACCCACACATCATGAAGGTAAATATCTCTCTTGAAGCACCTAAGCCCTAAACCTATATCCAGCCACCATGATTTGTTTAAAATAAATGAATCCAGCCAGGAAGAATTAATAAGTATTTTTACACTATAAACACTTAACTGTTTCATAAAAACATATCCCACATAGCCCCCATCCTCAGGTCCTGTAGATAATTAAAAGCATACCAATGCACAGAGCTGCACTTGCCACCAGTCATTTGCAGGGGAGAAAACAATTATTCTGACAATTAGATCCACAGCAGCGTGTCCCTTGCCAAAGAAGGTCAAAGACACCTATGCATGCTTCTGCATCACCATTCAAGAGCGCAATTAATTTGCGTACTGATAAATTTCAAATCAGTCTAGGAAACCACCTGTTAATACAATGATGGATGGTATTCATGTGACTTTTTGTATTCTGGGGTTTCGTACCCAGCCTCATTTGCATGTTGGAAACCCTGTGCATCTCTGCCCCAGCAGCTTCCAAGAGCTATTCACAGGGCAATGTTCTTCCTCTAAATTCAGTTACTCATACTGGGGTCAAGTCCATGCATTCCACCCTCCAGCTGGGAAGGCATCTTTATACAGACCATTTTCTGCCCTGGACAACTGTCGCTTGCTATAGCCTTAAATATTTTCAACTCCATATTAAAGAAGCACTTTCCAATACAGGAATGAAATCTATCTGACACCAGTAGTGCCTCTCAAAACTGACACGTGAAGACTGTCTCCTCCAACCCCCTGCATAGAATCTGCCCTCTTCTCAATCAGAATTTCTCACAGCTGTCAGGAAGGCAGATAAAACTCTTCACTTTGGCAAGTGTGCTTTAACCCCACAGCCACAGCTCAGACGCACAAAACCACCAACAGGCAGGGCGGAGGTTTCCATCAGCAGTTGGGTTTGGGGGAGGAAACACAGTCCTCTGGCACAGATGTGCATCCTCCAGCCAGTAACGTTTGGGAAATGTAAACAGGTTTGAAGGTGCAGTGGAAGGGAGTCAACGTGGGGGAAAATGACATTTTTTTCCTTCTCATTTTCCTCATTCCTCTACTTTACCCTTTCAAAAATCATGTTTAAGTCATGTAAGGTATGGATTCTACCCTCCATGGCAAGAGGGAAGGGAGAAAGGCAGGTTGGGAGTAATAGTATGAATTGCCCACCAAGTGCCCAGCAGACCTTGACACCTGATTTAAGTTTCACATGCCTGGCATGGTGGCTCATGCCTGTAATCCCAGCACGTTGGGAGGCTGAGGCGGGCGAATCACTTTAGGTCAGGAGTTCAAGACCAGTCTGGAGAACATGGTGAAACACCGTCTGTCCTAAAAAAACAAAAGTTAGCCAGGCGTGGTGGCACAGGCCTGTAATCCCAGCTACTTGGGAGGCTGAGACAGGAGAATCGCTTGAACCAGGGAAGTGGAGGCTGCAGTGAGCTGAGACTGCGCCATGCACTCCAGGTCGGGCAACAGAGCGATATCTCATCTCAAAAAAATAAAAGTAAAAATAAAAAAATAAATTTCATATCCCATGAGATTGGACCGATTATTCACATTGACACATCAACAACTGGGAGCTTGGAGATTTGCAGAAAGTCACTCCTCGTCTAAAAGAAAGAGGGAAGTGGGACACCACACAGACTCCAGTGCCAGGCTTCTCCCGGCTCCTCTGGGCGTCTTTGTCCTTCCTCCCCGACCTCCGGGATCCACAGACCCAGGCAGGCAAAGGCTGCACGAGGGCTGCCCCAGAATTCTGATCAAGGCGCCAACAGGAACAAAAGATACAAAGCGAGCGGGTGGCCTTTGTAATCACTTTTTCTGCTATAAACAACTCCTTTTCTCACTAGTGTGGCTCTGAGGCTGATTGATGCTCTTGGAGCGGGAAATCCATGAGAAAGTCCCTTTCCCTCTCAAAACTGAGGGCTTCCAGTGGGTTCAGCAAATGTGCCAAGCACCACCCCCACCCCCATCCCCACCCCCAAGCTGTCCACAGTGAATGGCAGCATGGGGCAGGAAGCAAGCCTGCCAAGTCCTGTTCTCGGCTAAACCTCCCCAGACAGGCTCCAGCTTCCCACGTCAAAGCCCAATGCTCAGTACTTTCTGAAGGCCTTGGGCCTTGATGAATATGTGAGAAAAACAAACATTTGTCCCGGGGTTTGGGAAAGAAAGGAAAGGAAGCTTGGAGAAAGTACTCCCCCAGGCCGGCCTGGGAAGCCCCAAGGGTCTAATTGAAAGGGTTTAAAATAGTAAATATGAAATCTAAACCCAGATGGTTCTTTTTCAAAGGAAGCAAATCATCCATTACACCAATTCCTTCCTATAGGATCACCTTAAAAATAACAACAAGAAGCAAACCTTCTCCCCCGGCTGCGTAGCTGCCAATTCCCGTCATGATCATGTGGCTGAACGGAACAAGAGCGAGGCAGAGGGCATTGGTGGGGGCGGGACAGAGGGAACCTCATCCTTATCTGCCCTCTTGGGTCAAGCTGGTATTAGAGACATTGCTGTCTCCTTCAGAACCCTGCGTGCTGTTTCAAAATTATTCCCTGAAAGGGGACCCAAAGGAAAAGGATAATGGAACCTGTTGAAGCCAAGTGGCCCAAGCAAGCTTGGAGATCAACTTATAGAGGAGGACTTGGAACAAGATGAGCAAAGCCCTCACCCCGCCAGCACCACTCAGCTGGCCCGGCCTGGAAAGGAAACCTGAACAAAACCTGAGAGAAGGAGAAAGAGCAAGTGCATCTGCCATCATGAAGACCCCACCCAAGAGGCGCGGATCCACCCACCTTGTTTATTCAGCTTTCCTTTGACTTACTCCTGTGTGTGCACAGGCCATTGGGGAGATGGACAGACCTGACCAAAATTCCAGCTGTTCTCCATGAGGCCCCGTGGCCATCAGTACTGCACCCCAGGGACTCTTACACACCCTGTGTTTCACTAAGACTAGACACCATCTATTGTAAGGTCCACCATTGTTTTAGAGACCCTAAGAAGAGGGAAGAAATGCCACCATTCAGACTATGACATGCCATCAATTTTAAGAAGCAGACTGACTTCAGAGATGTTAATATTCAAAAAAAGAACATCTTAGACTCAATGAAATGCATTAATAGCTGACATTGACTGGGAACAGAGCCGGTGCCAGGCCCAGTGCCAAAAGCTTCCTGTGGATCACCTCCTTCACTCCCCTACAACTATAATTATCCCCATTTTTCAAATGAGGAAAGCAGGTCTTCGAGAGCTGAATTAACTTGCCCAATATCACACAGTGTGGCTGGGATGCACATTCCAGCCTGCCTGAATCCAGCACACAGTGTTAATACCTGAAAATTTCAAGTATATTTGGATCTTCAAAATAGGTACGTTCAGCCCTGGTGCTGCTGAAATTCTAATTGAGTGATTTTGGAGAGCTGTTGACAGATTGTATCCAAGCATCAAGGTCATTCGGATGGAACTAGGCTTGAAGAACTTGAAGGAAAATTTTTAACAGAAAAATTCTTTCTGTTAGAATAAATAAAATAGAATAAATATCCATGGACAGGTTCATAAATGCCAGTCCTAGAGTATGGCCACAGTATGGTGAGTGTTGGAAAACACTGGTTAGTTTCTGTGAAGGGAAAACTAATAGCTGATGCAATGCAGTAAATCCAGTGGCCTGTGGCATTTTGAGAGCATTTTTTTTTTTTTTTTTGAGATCGAGTCTCTCTCTGTCACCCAGGCTGGAGTTCACTGGCGCAATCTTGGCTCACTGCAACCTCCACCTCCTGGGTTCAAGTGATTCTCCTGCCTCAGCCTCCAGAGTAGCTGGGACTACAGGCGCACACCACCACACTCAGCTAAATATTTTTAGTAGAGACGGGGTTTCGCCAGGTTGGCCAGGCTGGTCTCAAACTCCTGACCTTAGGCGATCCGCTTGCCTCGGCCTCCCAAAGTGTTGGGATTACAGGCATGAGCCCCTTTGCCAGGCCTTGAGCATAGTCTTAACACCTTCAGAGAACTCCTCTGTCCTGGGAATCCAGCTCCTGCACAGCTGAAAAAGCACACCGCCATTCCAACATCAAGGTCCTACTCAACATCTGAACATTGGCGTAAGTCAAGGGCTGGGTTCGGAACACTTTGGTAACTTTTGGGCTGCCACATGCAGACAAGTATGAGTTCACTGAACACTGAGGGCAAAAAAATTTTTTAAAAAAATGCTTCTTTCTGATCCTGTTTTCTTTGCTCTATTCCCTAATCCTCAGCATGATCCAGCAACCCCGTGGCAAATGAGGCAGTCTTCAAAAGGTGGAGACAATGCAAATTCTGTTAGAATAAATAGTGACTTACACATTCCTAGCTGATTATGGGCCCTGGATGGGAGGGACATGATTTCAATCACAGCTCCACTCCACTAGCCTTGCAACTTGGAGTGTCTCAGTAAACCTATTTGCTCATCTGCATAGCGGGAATCACTACTATCTCCCTTAGGTGGTGTCTGTTAAAATGAGATCTCAGGCTTCAAGCATTTAACACAATACCTGACTCACATGTAGTGAGTTCCTTTCATTTTCTAAAACTTAAACATATGCAATGCAGCATTTTTAAATGGAAGAAAAATAGTTACATCAATAAATCAAACAATAGGAGGGAAGGCAACTCCAAAAAACAGCGGATGGTCTCTCTTTTGGTTTGTATTAGGTTGGTGCAAAAGGTATCGAGGTTTTTGCCATTGAAAGTAATGGCAAAAATCGCAATTACTTTTGCATTAAATTAATAGTTCTTAAATCTTTCTAGCAACAGAGTGGTTGTTAGGGATACTGGCTTTAAGTGGCTAGGTTTGCATCTTGTTCCTGTGACCTTTTCTAACCCTGTGAAAAACTGAGGAAGACTTTGACTTTTTGAGATGGAGTATCACTCTGTCGCCCAGGCTGGAGTGCACTGGCACAATATTGACTCACCGCAACCTCCACCTCCCGGGTTCAAGTGAAGGTTACCTCAGCCTCCCGAGTAGCTGGGACTACAGGCGCCCACCACCACGCCTGGCTAATTTTGTATTTTTGGTAGAGATGGGGTTTCACCATGTTGGCCAGGCTGGTGTTGCACCAACCTAATACAACTGGGTGTTCTGGCTCCTATGTCCTCTGGGTTACCTCCACTTTGCATTGACTTAAAGCTCTTTTACGATGCTCTAAATTAAAGAAAATTTATAGTAAAGCAAATTGTTCTGCATAGACATGCAGATGTGTTTCAGTGACATCTTGCCAGTTCCCTCATTAAGAAGTTCAATAAAATCTCTGACCTGTGTTCATTTTATATTAGTATAAGAGTCATGATTTTACTTTCTGAAAACATTTAGTTTTCAAAAGCATTTAACCTTTGACACTAAGCCTCCATTTCCTCATCTGTATAATGAAAATTATAAAAATGTTCATATCTTAGGGTGGTAATGAGGATTAATGGGAGAGCCATGCAAAGCCCTTAGTAGCATCTGTCACATCCTAAGTACTCAATAAACTTCACTAAACACGACAAGCTGTCAAAATTTAGTAATCATTAATGAATAGAGTGTTCTCAGTTGTAAGTTGTTCTCCAGTATTTTTTTCTTAAATATTTATCACTCATTATTGCTTCTTTACTCGTCAGCACTCACAGATCAAATAAATAAACAGCAAATGAATGCTGATTTTAAAAATTGGAGGGATACAATTATGATTCATTTAAAAACTTGAATTTTGAAAGAATTTGCGTTTTTGTTTTTTATGGACACATTATGTGTCCATGGCTGCAAACAGATATTACATACATAATGTATATTATGTTATGTAACTAATAAGTTATTTCTAGTTCATTGGTGAAGACGACTGTATCAATAGTTCATAGTCTCCCCTAAACAATACAGGGACTTCAAATGTCCTACACCTGAACAACTCTGAAGATCACTTATAGGTTCATCAGAGTAGCTACTCCTGATAGAGTGATGTTACACATATGCGATTAAGTCATTCTAGTTCACCTGGGATTAAGGACTCTTCGGAATGGGAACTACTTCAGAAAGGCAGAAAAATAAAACAGCAGCTGACACTGATACAGCACTCATCTGTGTCTTCATCCAGCAATGGATACTTCACCATGTCTTCAAAAAATTCAGAGTCTAGTGGGGGAGAGGAACAGCTTTCATGAAGACTTTCCCCAAGCAGAGTATATGATGAGCTCCCATGGAGATAAATAGAGGCAGAGACACAGGGTCGAAGCTGGCACCACAGCGGAGGCAACAGTTCATTGGCCCTTGAAGGATGAACTGAGCTTGAGAAATGAACAAGTTAGAAGTGATATTTCAGGCAGAGGGACAGGAAGTATTAAAGAGGTGTGAAAGAGCCTACTAATGTAGGGAAGAGAAAGACATCAATTTGGCTTGAAATACTGAAACGAATGACATAAGGCTAGAAAGGTAGCCAGGACTACATCAATTAAACAAGCATTTTGAGCCCCACAACCCCCAGAGGCTGATATTACAGTCCCCTTTATAGAGATGAGGAAAATGTAAAACCAGAGAAGTTTGAAGACTAAGCTTATATATTCTATAGTCACCAAAGCTACATTGTCAAAACCTATACATTTTCCCAATATGTGATATTATAAAGACTTAAGAACCATGAGAATCCGAAAAGACAACTGAAAGCCCTCACTAAAAACAAATTTCTGGAATACATCACAGTCCTGGAGAAAATGTCCCTTATTTATGGGGGAAACAAAGAACTGTCCTCTGTCCAGTCAGGGATGCCCAAGGCTCCTTCTAGTTGTTGCTTAGCACAGCCTCTGTTCACAAATGAAAGCATCCACGAAGTGCCTGGCTGCTTCCTACGCAGCTGTCTTTTATTTCCCTAAAGCTGTTCTTCGGCAAAGAAGTAGCGGCCAACGGCTCTTTCCCTCCAGCACTGTCCTCTCCACACTGAATTGTATCTGCATTACCAGGCACTCAGGATGACCTTCAGTCATGGTCATCCTCAACCCCGAAGGGGTGATGGCTGGGGGATCCTGGCAAGAGATTAAGAGGATTTCCTTGGTTCATATTTCCATCCCATGGTTCTCAAGGAGCATTTCCCCAGCAAGGAGAAGATGGCCAAGAGATATCTACATGTGCACACGCTGTTCTGTGCCAGTGATTGTCTGCGCCTGAGCAGAGCGACATGCCAGTAGCAGCAAAGCCATTTGAAAGGCATCATCTACCCTCAGATACAATCACCTCAGCTAAAGAACAAGCACAAGTAAAGGCTGCCTTTTTCCTACTTTCTCTCTCTTCCCTGTTACCAAGTGGGAAAGGATAGTCTTCAAACTGCCAGACTGGAGAAGGTGGCCTGGAGTCTAAAAGCCGCACTCCTCCAAGCCATGGCTCCAACTTTCCAATATGGCAGCCAATATCTCAAGAGCTAACTTCAAGTCTCTTTCCCTGAATTCACCTAGCCACTCCCACTTGGGCACAAATTGGAAATACAGGTCGGTCTTGCAGTGTGCTTCGTAGGAACACCAGTTCATATTTGGAAAAGCGGAGTCAGGGCTTTGACCTCCACGATATGTTTTATCCAAAGCCAAATCCTCACCTTCCCATGGAACATGTAAGTAAAGGGACCCAGTTTTGACTCTCAGGGCAGAATCATATAAAATTTAAACAGTAACTTTGGTGCATTTAGGAAGTCATGTTGGGAAGAAAAAAGTGAAAGGCTTACAGGAAGCTCTCAATATTCAAGGTGGGTGTATTTGACAGCAGTGTCCACATGTCCTGGACCATCCAAGACAGTCAGCCTCCTTTTAAATATGTTGACTGATATGTCCTGATGTGGGGACTAGAGTTGGTTGTACAAAACAAAACAGCAGAAAAGCCAACAGCAGGCTGGCTAGGGGAAGCAGCTAGGGGACATTGGGTAGGTGGGACAGTGGAGTTGGGGACAGAGCAGAGAGAAGTGATGCAGGACCAGCTTGGAGCTAAGGTGAGGGAGGAAAGATGACAATCATTCTTTATTAAAAGGACCATCAGGCTGGGCGCAGTGGCTCACACCTGTAATCCCAGCACTTTAGGAGGCCAAGGTGGGCAGATCATGAGGTCAGGAGATTGAGGCCATCCTAGCCAACATGGTGAAACCCTATCTCTACTAAAAATACAAAAAAAATTAGCCAGTCGTGATGGCCCATGCCTATAATCCCAGCTACTCAGGAGGCTGAGGCAGGAGAATCACTTCAACCTGGGAGGTGGAGATTACAGTGAGCCGAGATTGCACCACTGCACTCCAGCCTGGGTGAGAGAGCGAGATTCTGTCTCAAAAAGGACCATCAAAGTTAAACAACAGGAGAACAGAGGGGAAAAGAAATCACAGAACTTCATTTTGTGTTCTGTGATCTGCTAGGGATGAGATGCTTTGCTTCTCAGATGCTAAAAACAGTAAAAGCTGGTTTTGTGTTATGAAGTGAACATTTTAATTATTAGAAAATGTTTGTATGTACAACACAAGGAAAAAGATAGCATTCCAGTATCTGAGCTGCAAAAGTTAATTTACACAGTTCACACTCTTTAAGAAAGCAATAACTTGGATTTTTTTCTGATTATAATAAGCATCCACGTAAAGGAAAAAAGATAAATCATTAGGAATTATAAAGACAAGAAATATCAACGACAAGTTCACCACCTGGCCATCAATATCTGGGTGCCTATCCTTCCAGACTCCTCTATTCACATGTATCATTTAATGTAAAAAGTGGGAGAAACTAATCACGGTACATCTTGCTATTTCCCTTGGATTTGTGTGGACGTCTTTTCACATCAGCAAACTGTCATGCCAAACCCCTGTTGACTCCAGTGGGGAAGGCACCAGGTTCAAGAGGCTGAAGCAAAGACCCAGAGCCAGAAAACGAGGCATGGAGTCTTCCTGGGGGCTGACATTACAGAGTTGGAGTTCAGCACTGGCAGGCTGGGCAGGGGAACTGTAACTGATTGCGAAAGGCATGCAGTTGATGTAACAGTTTCATTTAACACCTCACTGCCAAACAGCTTCCTCCTGGCAACGCTCATGCAACCCAAAACTCGGAGCCTTAATCCTCTGTATGGCCTGTGTTTTACGGGACGGGCCAGAGGCTCAGATGTTCCTCATAGACAAAAAAATGAGTCTCCGTGTTTCCCACGCCAAGACGCCCTAGCTCAGAACACACATTCACGTGTCTGCCATTCAGGGCCATTTTTAGGGTATGACTACGTTATTGCTCTCAGGTGCATTTGTCAGAGGCATTCAAACCAGAGCCACTCACTCCATTTTGAGTGAGGGCTGGGAAAACAAGGCTGGGACTTGCTGGGCTGCATTCTCAGAAAATTAGGCATTCCTAGCCGCTAAATATTTACAGCTAAAGGAACAAATTAATGTTTACTAAACACCCAGACTTGGGAGTATCCAGATATCCCAATAGCTGGAGAACAAAAGCATTCCTAATTTTGCTTTAAATATAATTATATCGATTCTTGCAAAATATCATAATTAAGAAAATTAATCCTTTATCAGAATTAATCTACCCTTGTAGCAGAGCACATCTCCCCATATATACAAGCACTGAACCTAGGGCGGACATGTTCCACCTCTTACTTTCAGAAACCTCCTGCTCTATGGGGTAGCTGTTCTTTCACTACTTTACTCTTTTAGTAAACTTGCTTTTGCTTTGCACTGCAGACTCACCCTGAATTCTTTGTGGTGCGAGATCCAACAACCCTCTCTTGGGGTCTGGATCGAAACCCTTTCCTGTAACACATTTGCCATACACAAATATAAATCTATGCCATCATTTTCAGTGACTATACTATTCCATGAGATAACGCACCTTCATTTCTTTTTCATCCTCGACAGAGAAAAGTAAAGTGTTTCCAATCAAGCTGTATTATAAACATTCCTGAAGCGAATATCCTTGTGTATAAATCTTGGCTCACTGCCTAATTATTTCTTAGAAGAAATCTTTAGACCTGGAATTGCTAAATTGAGCATTTACACTTTTCTGAAGGGTGTTGATGTTACCAAGAAGCCCCCTGGAAAGGCTAAACTGATGTCCCCCTTCGCCAGCAATATAAGGAAACCATCCTTTCCCTACACCTTCACCAACTCTGGGCGGTGTAAAACGTTTTGACTACCGTTTGCACATTTTTGTTTGTTTTTGTTTTTGGGTTTTTTTTTTCTTTTTCAGAGATGTAGTCTCACTCTGTTGCCCAGACTGGAGCCCAGTGACATGATCTTGCCACACTGCAACCTCCGCCTCCTGGGTTCAAGCAATTCTCCTGCCTCAGCCTCTGCAGTAGCTGAGATTACAGGCTCGCATCACCATACCCAGCTAATTTTTGTATTATTATAAGTAAAGATGGGGTTTCTCCATGTTGGTTGGCCAGGCTGGTCTCGAACTCCTGACTTCAGGTGATCCACCCACCTTGGCATCCCAAAGTGCTGGGATTACAGGTGTGACATGTTTAATAAAGCCTATGACTGTTTTGCTTTGTCTTGACCTCCCACGTGCCTGGACAGAATCCCCGAATGGGAAGAGAGGACATCCAGGCAGAGGCAGGCAACTCTGGGCACAGGGAGCTCCCTTCCCCGGCCTTTCTCCTCCCCGGTGGAAAGTGAATAGGCCCCAGGGCACAATCTCTGTGTCAACCGGAGGCTGGAGAAACTTGAGGGAAGGAAGGGGCCCAGAGTGTTTGCAACGCGCCTCCTTCACACGCCCAGGTGGTAAGCCCTTTGC
Organism: Cheracebus regulus; assembly: GCA_963574635.1. NCBI lineage: Eukaryota > Metazoa > Chordata > Mammalia > Primates > Pitheciidae > Cheracebus > Cheracebus regulus. The sequence goes on from CAUYQU010024886.1 coordinate 70,360, forward strand.
TCCCCCCTTTGCCTCCTCCATCCCAAACATCTGCTGGCTTTAGCCGGCAAGGAAGAAAGGGGAAAAGCAAACACAAGGGCGAGCCAGGAACAGCTCGGTCCTGCAGGTTAGAAGGGCAGGCTGTTCCCACCAGGGACCCCCTTTCAGCTGCAAACTGCCGTATTTGACATTTCAATGCGACCCGGGGGGAGGGAAACGGGAGGGAGAGGAGAGAGCAAAGGGAGCCGGCCTGGAGACCTGAATAGGGTGAAAGAAACAAAAACTCCGCTTCTCTTTCATTCCAACACTTGTTCTTTCTCCCTTTTCTCCCTCACCAGAATGTGACATTCAGGAGCAAATGGGTTTTCTCTCACTTTTTTTCTTTTTTTTTCCCCCCCCCTTTGACATTTAAAAGCAATATACTTTGGGCGCATTGAAAGTTGGGGAGGCGTAGGGGGGAAGAGGGAAGAGGAATATTGTTTCTGGAATAATTGAACCTCAGGAAAGCTGCTTTCATCTTCCTTGTGACTTGTCCTGACAGCCGAATTCCTTTTCATCACTTTGGAGAGGAAAAGCGAAAGGACTTGCATTTTGCAAGCAAAAAAAGTAAAGTCTACCCTATCTAGTGAATGCGCACTGTAGTGGGGGAGGGACTCTTGAATTCCTTGGAAAGGATCTCAGAACACGAAGGGGCAGTATTCCGGAGAAGCAAACCCCAGAGAACAAAAGCAACAATACCTCTGAATGGGGGCTAGGGTTAAGCTGGGGTCAGAGCAAGACTTTTCTCTCTGCACCATCACTGAGGCTGAGTCTACAGCAAGGGGATGAGCACCACCGCTTCGGGTGGGACTAGGTGAGGGGCGGGGGTCAGGGGGTGCCAGAGGTCAGGCTCCAGCTTTGGCTCCTGGATACACTGCTAGATGGAACAGAAAGCATACTTCACGGCGGGGCAGTGGCTCACGCCTGGAATCCCAGCACTTTGGGAGGCTGAGGCAGGCAGATTATCTGAGGTAAGGAGCTTGCAACCAGCCTGGCCAACACGGTAAAACTCTGACCCCACTAAAAATACAAAAATTAGCCAGCCCTGATGGCAAGTGTCTGTAATCCCAGCTACTCGGGAGGCTGAGGCAGGAGAATCGCTTCCACCTGAGAGATGGAGATTGCAGGGAGCTGAGATCGCAACACGAGACTCCAGCCTGGGCTACAGTGCGACACTCCATCTCAAAAAAATTAAAAATAAAGGAAAGATAACACACTTCACAGCTCATGCCTGTAATCCCAGCACTTTGGGAGGCCGAGGTGGGTGGATCACGAGGTCAAGAGATTGAGACCATGGTGAAACCCCGTCTCTACTTAAAAATACAAAAAACTAGCTGGGCGTGGTGGTGCATGCCTATAGTCCCAGTTACTCGGGAGGCTGAGGCTGGAGAATTGCTTGAACCTGGGAGGCGGAGGTTGCAGTGAGCTGAGATCGTGCACAGCGAGACTCTGTCTCAAAAAAAAGAAAAAACACAGTTCACAATCAGACTTTTCTCTTCCAATTTTTCTATCCCTCTCTCCAATTTGCAGATGAGAAAACTGAGGCCCAGGAAGGTTAGATAGAATACTCAGAGTCACAGAGCTAGGTGAAACAGGCTCAGGGCACAGGTCCTCTCCTGGCCAGTGAAAGAAATGCCTCCCTCTCGCTGCCTGAACCTCCTGCTCACTTCCTCTTCTGTCTATTAAAAAGAGATTGATCCTCCCCTCTCCATCTAAGTCACAGTCACCTAGCTGCAGTGGCTTTCTTCACCCACAGCAGAGCAAAAGTAGCCAGGAAATCAAGTGAAGTGTCACCTTGGGGATGGAAGGAGAACTATCGCTCAAGCTGGGATAGGAAACGGACAGGCTTGAAATTGAGGGGAAAGGATAATGTTTTCACGCTGAATTCCCCAAGGACTTCAGGTGGCTATGGCTGGGGAGATTTCCTGACCTGGCCACCCTGACCCCTGAGAAATGACTGTGGTCAGGGCCAGGAGAGGTGAGTAACTGGAGTAGCGCAGGCCATCAGGGACCCAGCCTGAAGCCAAGCTGCATAGCTGCTATGGACAGGGTCGGCTTCTTCTCAGCTCCTGCAGGTCCACGATAACCACAATGGTGACAGTGCTCACTGGACCACAGTGCACTTGTCTCAGGAGGACAGCACCATGCCACCATGAGCCAAGGGCATGGAAAAATAATGTTTTCCAGTTGTCTAAGGCAAATGGGAGTCCAGCGTTATGTATATTTTAAAAGACATGACCTTACTCTGTATCCCAAGCTGGTGAGGTGAGAAATATGAATTGTATAAGTTAATGTCTAGACTCTCGTCAGAGTCTTAAATCCCTTTAGCCTTCACGTACAGCCAGAAAGGACTAGGCTGAATTAAAAAAAAAAAAAACCCTTTTCCTATACCAGAAATTATTATGCAATGGAATAAACCTTTTTTATTTTTTCAAAAGTAACTTTTAATTTTAGAATGGGTTTGGACTGACAGAAAAACTGTCACAATGGTACAGAGAGTTCCCATATTCCCATAAAGCTCAAGCAGTTTTTCAGCTAATATCTTCCATGAGTATGGTGCATTCATTACAATGAATGAACCAACAGCAGTGTATTATTATTGCTATTATTAACTAGCATCCATGCTTTACTCAGAGTGCCTTAGTTTTTACCCAATGTCTCTCCCTCTACTCTTCCAGGATCCCACCCTGGACACCACATCGCATTTACGAGTTGCCTCCTTAGGCTCCTTTTGGTCCTGATGGCTTCCCAGAGTGTCTTTGGTTTTGATGGCTTTCAGATGTGAGAGGTATTGATCAGGCCTTCTGCACACTCCGCCTCCATCGGGATTGCTCTGATGTTTTCCTAGTGATTAAACTTGGGTGTGGGTTTTAGGGAGGAAGACCTCAGAGATAAAGCGCCACTCCTGGCCAGACACAGTGGCTCACGCTTATAATCCCAGCACTTCCGGAGGCCAAGGCGGGCGGATCACCTGAGGTCGGGAATTCGAGACCAGCCTGACCAACATGGAGAAACCCTGTCTCTATTAAAAATACAAAATTAGCTGGGCGTGGTGGTGCATGCCTGTAATCCCAGCTACTCGGGAGGTTGAGGCAGGAGAATAGCTTGAATCCAGAAAGTAGAGGTTGTGGTGAGCCTAGATCACGTCATTGCACTCCAGCCTGGGCAACAATAGCAAAACTCTGTCTTAAAAAAATAAAAAAGTACCATTCTCATCCCATCATATCAAGGGCACATATAGTTGGCATGACTCATCGCTATTCACCTTGCCCACCTGGCTGAGGTGGTGATTGTCTGGTATCTCCACTGGATTTCTTTGGCATTCACCCTTCCACGCCGCACTCTCTGGATGGAAGTCCCTATGCACAGCCCACATGGAAGAAGTAAGGAATTATGCTCCACCTCCTTGAGGGTGAAATATTGACACAAATTATTTGGATTTCTTCTCACCAGGAGGTTTGAAAGAGACTGTTTTCTAAATGTAGGCTGAAATGACTCGTTCACCTCTGTATTTTTAGTAAGTGTTGGAATATATCAAGGCTCTCATACAGTGCTCCACAAAGCCATGGGGTTCCAGGAAGGGAGTGAGGGGCTTCAGGCGGAGGCAGGCAGTGAGCAGGGCTCCAACCTCAGTGCCAGGATCACCCAGAGTCAAGAGGCTGAGAAGATGTGACTCTTAAATGCTGTATGGGATCCAGGGTGGGGACCCAGGGGAGCACCCCCTTTATTGGCTTCTATTTTAAGTATTCAACATGAAATGGATTTTGCAGAAAATAATTTTGCTTGTAAAAAATAAGCTTGCTGTACTCTGAAAGGTTGACGGTGAATGCCTCTACTCCTTCCAATTTCCCACCTTCTTACAACCTTATTACAAGATCACGTATGACTCAATTAGATCCCATCTTTAAAAAGAGAAACAAAAGTATTCTGTAGTAAAAGTTTTGGGGTTTTTTTCCCTTAATTTTTCCTGTACAAAATACTGGGAAAAGTGAAAATCATCTTCAGATATGAAATCTACGAGTCACAATCAGCCACTAAACGGAATGTGACTATGAAGAGCTGGCTCTCTCCACCGTCCTTATCCTCGGCTCATCTCATCCCATTTCCTGTTGAATCAGGACATATGCATGGCCTAAAGATCTGGCTGCACAAAAGGTTAAAACCTTGCATCTCTCTTTTACTCAGACATCTCCCTGCAAACCCAAATGTGTGTGTGTGGGGCGGGGGGGGGGCTCTGGGTCCCCAGGCAGCAGCAATCCCACCCAATTCCTATTCAACTTGATTTTCTGAAGTGGCAGATTTGAGATGATACAGCCAAAGAAACCAGCTAAGTGTTTTCCTGAGAATTACCTCTCCCAACTCTTTCTAAAAGGAGAGCAGTTTTTGCCGCAATGACAGCTGGTTGGCTGTCAGTTTTCCTGTCCATGGAGAAAAGGCCCTTCCACACTGATGTGTTTTAATAGGTGATTTGGGTCAGGCACGGTGGCTCATGCCTGTAATCCCAGCACTTTGGGAGGCTGAGGCAGGCGAATCACAAGGTCAGGAGTTCAAGACTAGCCTGGCCAATACGGTGAAACCCCATCTCTATTAAAAAATTAAAAAATTAGCCGGGCATGGTGGCGCACCCCTGTAGTCCCAGCTACATGGGAGTCTGAGGCAGGAGAATCACTGAAGGTTGCAGTAAGCCAAGATCAAGCCACTGCACTCAGCCTAGGCAACAGAGCGAGACTCTGTCTCAAAAAAAAAAAAAAGAAAAGAAAAGAAAAAAAGGTGATTTGGGGAGCGATTAGCCAAAAACACTAGAACCCACCAAACTCAGGGAGACAGTCAACATGGTCTACTGGAAAGGGCTTTGCTTAGCAGCTAGATTGAAGTTCTAACTTCGGTGCTCTTACTTAGTGAATGCTTGAACTTGACCAAGTGACTTTAATTCTGAGCCTTGGTTTTCACATGTGTAGAATGACAATAATAATGTCCCACAGCCCTTATGAGGAGGACCAACATGGCATGTACATAGTGTCTGGCCCACTGTGGCCACTAAGTGCATGAGCGCCACTGATGTGATTAAAGACTGGGAATGTTGTTTGTAAGTACAACGTACCTGCTTCTCTTATTTATTTATTTATTTTTGGAGACAGGATCTTGCTCTGTCACCCAGGCTGAAGTACAGTGGTGCAAAATCGTACTCACTGCAGCCTCAAACTCCTGGGCTCAAGTGATCCTCCCACCTCAGCCTCCTGAGCAGCTGGGACCACAGCTGAGCACCACCACACCCAGCTAATTTTTAAATTTTTTTGTAGAGACGGAGTCTAACTTTGATGCCCATGCTGGTCTCAAACTCCTGGCCTCAAGGGATCCTCCCAGCTCAGCCTTCCAGAAGCATTGGCATTACAGGCATGAGCCACCACACCCACCCACTCCTTCTTAATGAAAAGTCTAAAGCACCATTTACAAAGAAGACAGCTAGTACTATCACCCTACAGTGGAAAATAGATCATTAAGTAGGGTCTTCCATTGGGTCTATTTTCTAAGAAAGCAAGTTGTCTTAGGAGCAAAGAATTGAGAGAATGTACCAGGAAGAGGTGGCATCATTATAGCAAACCTGTACACAGCACTTACAGGGCAGCTAGCCCTTCACACCTGTGAACTCATTTAATCCTCTCAGGAACTCTATGCAACAGAGACTATTATTATTATTATGCATCACAATTCTGGAAACTGATCCTTATAATGGTTAAGTAGCTTGCCCTCCCACAGCTGGGTAGTGGTGGGGTTCAATTCCAACCCAGGCAGTCTGACTACAACGTCCACTTTTGGAATTGTGCTACTCCTTTTTGAGCAAGGGAAAGTTAATCTTTCTATGAATATGGTAGAAATACTTCTTCGGTAAGGTAAGAGGAGCTGTGTACACAAGGCCAGATTTGTAAGTGATGGAGGAAACTACAGTTGATTTGAGCAGAAAAGAAATGTATTTAAAGTATCTGAAATTAAAAGCATTTGAAAAGTGTGTCAAATACAGACAATGATTGGGAAGGGAGAGGGACTGTTCTAGATTTCAAGAGACTAAAAGACATGAGGCATTTTTGGGAATTGTACACATCTGAACGAGGACTAGATATTAGATGATATTATAAAATTTTTCATTTTCTTAAGGTGACAATGAAATTATGAAGACGGAGAACATTTTTATTCTTAGGAGAGCATGCTGAAGTATTTGGAGGTAAAGGATCGTGATGTGGGCATCTCAATTTCAAATAGTTATGTGTGCATGTGCATGCACGTGTGTGCGAAGAGAGGACAGGGCATGTGCCCACAAATATGGAAAAATGTTAACAAATCATTAAATCTGGATGAAGGCAGATATGATGTTCACTGTATGATTCTTTTCATTTCATTGTAAATTTGAAATTATTCAAAAATTACAAGTTAGAAGAAAAAGCCAGGCACAGTGGCTCACAGCTGTAATCACAGCACTTTGGGAGGCCAAGGTGGGTGGATCACGAGGTCAGGAGTTCGAGACCAGCCTAGCTAACATGATGAAACCCCATTTCCACTAAAAATAAAAAAATTAGCTGGGCATGGTAACAGTTGCCTGTAATCCCAGTTGGGAGGCTGAGGCAGGAGAATCACTTGAACCTGGCAGGCGGTGGTTGCATTTAGCTGAGATAACAACATTGCACTCCAACTTGGGCAAAAAGACCAAAAATCCATATAAAAAAAAAAAAAAAAATCAAGTTGGAAGAAAAAATTCTTAAGTACATGCACTGAATGGCTCAGCACCCCAGTCCTGACGCAGAGCAGTGCAGGGACAGCACACCACAGCAGCCAGTGCAGCCAGCTTCTGTCACCAGCCCTACTAGCGTGGGGGTACCATCTGCTGCCACCACCAGCACCCCCGTAACTGTGCAGTTATCCCAGCCATATGCCAGAGAGCATTTTCCATAGGCCAACCCCAACCCTACTTGTCTCTGGATAGTGTGTCTGATGTTTTTCTGTTCCCTGGATGCAAGGGAGGCCAAGAATGAGTATCAGTCATTTCCGCTTCTATGGAGGGAGGAAAATTCCCAGAGAAAAAGGCTCCAGATGTTGGGTGGCCAAAAATACCACAGAAATCCCCGGGCAGAAGTGATTGCTGTATATCCCTTTTTGTCTTGACTCCTGAGAGTTCAGAGTTCAATGTTTTGGCTAAATTGCTTCTGCTATCCTTAGTTAAGAATTGTGATAATCGTCCTTACTACCATTTGGTTTTTCTTCTCTTATCTTTGCTTCTTTATCATTTCATTGTCTTTCTTCCTTTTATTGTTAGCTACCTCCAATTATTATTTCTTTGTACATAGCTCAGTAATCAATAATAAGTGAATGATCACATTGGTAAGGGGCATACAGGTGGGTGAAGTGGCTCACACCTGTAGTCCTGGCACTTTGGAAGGCCAAAGGAGGAGGATCACTGGAGCCCAGGAGTTCGAGACCAGCCAGGGCAACATGGCAAGACTCCATCTCTACAAAACAAAATTCAAAAATTTGCCAGGCATAGTGGTGCATGCCTGTAGTCCCAGCTACTCAGGAAGCTGAGATGGGACGACCCGTTGAGCCTGGGAAGTTGAGGCTGTGGTGTGCTGTGATCGCACTTCTGCACTCCGGCCTGGGCAGCGGAGTGAATCCCTGCCTCAAAAAATAAATAAATGAGGCCGGGCGCAGTGGCTCACGCCTGTAATCCCAGCACTTTGGGAGGCCGGGGTGGGTGGATCACCTGAGGTCAGGAGTTCGAGACCAGCCTGATTAATGTGGTGAAACCCCATCTCTAAAAATGAATGAATGAATGGGCATACCAGGCTGGCAGTGGACACTGGGCCTCCAAGCCTGGCTGCCTTAGCAGTTCCCCACACAGGGCCTTAACCCCCATCCTGGTCTAGATTCATCCAAATTCTTCTATCACTTATCCTGAAACTGGGTCTAAGTTCCCAACCCCTCTGAGTATCCCCTTCCTCCCGCCTAACAGAGCCAGAGGCTTTATGAGCATTATTTAATTTCTTTTTCATATCTATGCAGTGGTGCTAATTTTACAGATGAGAAACAAACTCAGAGAAACTGAGGGCCTTGCCCTCACTGCATAATTAGAAAGTGTGAGGAGGAGGACCCAGGATGCCCTGACTCCAAATCCCAAGCAACTGCCCGCTGCCAGTTGCCAGAGTAACATTTAAGGAAATAGCAAAAGCTCAAGGGTCAGGTTGGTGCCCATCACGTGGAGACTCTGAGACTCTCTTCCCTCCCTGCTACTGTCTCCACGATCTTCCACAAACTTCTCCATGGGCCCAGTTGGATACACTCCTAAATTCAAACCCCTATGATGTGATGAGATTTCAGGAAGCTTGCAGCTGTTTAGGAACGTCCACCCACACAGAGATTGTCTCTCAGGGTTTGTTTTTTTTTAAACAGCCTAATGGACACCCCAGAACTTTTCACCCCTTTCTAACTAAAGGGTGAGGGTGAGATATTGACAGCATTTCTTCCTTTTTTTTGGCTACATTAATGGGAAGCCAAATGTGTGAGTTCTCACTCTTATTAGTTGCCATTTTTATTTCAAAATTGAAAATCACTTTTAGTGCCCTAGAATTTTCTTTCTAGCCCTGTCATAGCAGATCTCTAAGTGTAACAGTTGCTTTCCCAGGCTGTCAGAAAGAAAATGACAGAAGCTGCAGAGTATGGAAAATGTTCTCGGCTACAAACCCAAAACTAGAAATCACTAAGGCCACCTCTGTCTCGTAGCCCTCATCTGGTGACCTCAGGGCTGAGGCCCTGGGGCCAAGGGGCAATCCTTTCTTCTGCCCGGGCCGGGGGTCAACCAGGTTCATTAAATATGTCATTGTATTGTTGTAAATAGTTACACAGTTGTCTGTCAAAGGGATGTATCATCATTTAATGAATTCCTTAAATTTGAACATTTTTCATTTCTAATTTTTTATGAATATGGCAATCTTTCTAGGTGTATCCTTTACAGAGGGGGTTGTCAGCCTTGACACCACTGACATTTTGCAGCAGAGAGAGTTCTTTGCTGTGGAGGAGGGGCTGATCCAGACCCCTCCTCATTCATTTATTTATTTTTTGAGACATATATGTTTCCATGTATACTTACTGAGCCACAATGTGCAGTAGGAAGGAAGGCAATAAAACAGCTCATAGGTCAGCCCAGGCCTTCCCCAGTCAGTGGGCATCTCACAGGGGCTTCCAGGGATCCCCAATCCATTGTGATTCTAAAGGACCCGTTTCACAGAAAGTAACAGACTGAATTGCAGTCCATCGCCAAGCCAGTAACTTTCTCTGAGCTCGTCCTGCACACGTGGACCTGGTAAGGGTTTTGCTGAGAAATCAACAAATAGCTCTTACATCCATCTGCAGAACCAGCGAGGGTTTACCAGCAGCCTCTGCTGCTACCCCAGCTCAAGTACTCCGAGCACAGGGTGAGGGCACTGGTCAGGCTTCCCCCCAGCTCAGTCAGAAAGACTAAGCAACACACAGACACTGCCAGAGTTCCCAGGGGTCTTAATTAGTGGCACCTGCCCTACAGTCACACCTCGAGAGCCACAGTGCCCTGGAGAGCACTCTGGCCTTGCCTGAGTATGAATAGCAGCCACATCCCCAGTTGGCCATGAGGATGTGAGCTGACAACCATCGTACCAGGCCAGGTCAGTGTCTCTTCCATAGCAAAGAACTCTCTGCTCCAAAACATCAATGGTACCAAGGCTGATAACCCCCTCTGTAATGGATACACCTAGAAAGATTGTCATATTAATAAAAAAATTAGAAATGAAAAATGTGACCCCTCGCCTGGCGACCCGGAATTTGTACTTGCAACTGCAGCCTTCCTTCTCCCACAATCCCTGGCGCTCTTCCTTTCCAACTTGGACCCGGCAAAATGGCTCCCGCAAAGAAGGGTGGCGAGAAGAAAAAGGGCCATTCTGCCATCAATGAGGTGGTGACCCGAGAATACATCATCAACATTCACAAGCATATCCATGGAGTGGGCTTCAAGAAGCGTGCCCCTTGGGCCCTCAAAGAGATTCAGAAATGTGCCATGAAGGAGATGGGAACTCCAGATGTGCGCCCAACAAAGCTGTCTGGGCGGAAGGAATAAGAATGTCCCATACCGAATCCTTGTGTGGTTGTCCAGAAAAGGTAATGAGGATGAAGATTCACCAAATAAGCTCTATACTTTGATTACTTATGTACCTGTTACCACTTTCAAAAGTCTACAGTCAATGTGGCTGAGAACTAATCACTGATTATCAAATACATCAAAGTTATAAAATTGAAAAAAAAAGAAGTGAAAAATGTTCATATTTAAGGAATTCATCGAATGATGGTACAGCCCTTTGACAGACAACTGTGTAACTGTTTAAAACAATGCAATGGCATATTTAATGTCATAGAAAGATGTCCACAATATATTGTCAAGTGAAAGACACTCTACAAAACAGACTAGACAAGCTAATCTCATATTAGTAAAAATACACACACATATTCATGCATGCAGATATATTCATTGCTCTGTAATACAGACCCTAATTGTAGGGTGGACTCTGGGTGGAGTCTGCCCCACCCTGCTGGAGCACAGAGCTCCCTGAACCCTCCAAATCCACCTCCCCCCACACACATTGTCCGCAAGAATTCGAAGCACACTGGACATTCTTGTAGAGGAAACAGAGAAGGTTTTCCATTACAAACTTTGCTGTAAAGTTCCTCGGACATCATGCACTCTCCTTAGTCCCTTCACTAGGATGTCTCTGCCTGCAGTCCTCCCATCAGCCCTCCCTTGACCCCCACAGAGCCAGTCTCTATGCCTCCCACCCTCCTGCTCGTCTCCCTGCCAGCCCCCAGCCCCCAACCCTGAATGTCCCACCTGCTGCTCACATACGTCAGTGGGGTTCTGCCTCAGCCTGTACAAACATGCTCACCCACACCCACCCACCCAGCACCAAGGGGCCCTCCAGTTGCCAGACTCGATGCCATTGAAAAAACAGTGTTACCTAGGTGCATAAAATATCTATGTGTGCCTGTGTTGTGTGCACATGTGTGTCTAAAAACATACAGAAAGTCACATTGAAATGTGCACCATGAACCTCTCTTAGGGTGGGGCTACAGATGATTTTACTTCTCCCTTTCATCTTGTCATTTCTACAGTGAGCAAACCTACCTTTAAGAAAAATGATTTTTTTGAATAGCAACCTTTAATGAGGCTTCATGTGTCCCTCTGAATCACCTAGGCCTAGGAAAATGTCCCACCGACTTTGGCTGACTCCCCACAGCCCCAGTTCTGAAGTTGGTTGCCAACACCTAAGGGCTTTTTGAAAACTCCACTGTCTGGGAAGGGATTCTCAGTCCTGGTCCCACTGGCATTTGCGGCTGGGTCATTCCTGGTGGTTGGGGCTGTAGAATATTCTGCAGCTTCCCTGGCCATTATCCACAAGATGCCTGCAGTCATCCACCCTCCACCCCCGCCCCTACTCCCACCAAGACTGCTATCTTTGGATGTTTGTTCCCTCTGAATCTCACGTTGAAATTGGTTCCCCAGTATTGGAGAAGGGTCTAATGGGAGGGGTTTGGGTCATGGAAGCAGAGGCCTCATGAATAGATAAACGCCCATCCTTGGGTTGAATGAGTTCTCACTCTCATTAGCTCCTAGCAAGAGCTGATTGCAAAAAGAGCCTGGCACTCCTTCCCCTCTCTCTCTCTCTCTCGCTCCCTCTCACCGTGTGCTGTCTGCACTCGATGGCTCCCCTGTGCCCTTCACCATGTGTGGAAGCAGCCTGAGGCCATCACCAGATGCCCAGTCTGAAACCTTCCAGCCAGCAGAATTGTGAGTCAAAGAAACATCTTTCTTTATAAATTACCCAGGCTTGGGTATTCCTTGATAGCAACATAAACATACTAAGACAACAGTGATGTCTCCACACACTGGTGCAGTGTGGCAAAAAGATATGCTGGGAGTCAGGAGGCCTGGGTTCCGGCCGGGGCCACCACTAACTACCCAAGGTTAGTGGTGCCTCCTCTAACCACCCTAGTATCAAGTTCCTCATCTTGATCAAAGAGGCTTAAAGAAAAGAATTTCTAAATATCCTTCCAACTTAAAAATTTTAATGAAGAGTGCTTTGAAAAAACATGGTCTTGGCCGGGTGTGGTGGCTCACACCTGTAACCCAGCACTTTGGGAGGCTTAGGCAGGCAGATCACCTGCCTGAAGAGTTCAAGGCCAGCCTGGCCAACATGGTGAAATCCCATCTCTACTAAAAAATACAAAAATTAGCCAGGTGTAGTGGTGCACACCTGTAATCCCAGCTACTTGGGAGGCTGAGGCAGGAGAATCACTTGAACCTGGGAGACGGAGGTTGCAGTGAGCTGAGGATCATGCCACTGCACTCCAGGCTGGGCAACAGAGCGAGATTCTATCTAAAAAAAAAAAAAAGAGAGAGAGAGAAAAAAAGAAAAAGAAAGAAAATCATGGAAAGAATGACATCAACTGAGTTGTGCTACCTCCCATGTCCCTCCCAGCCATCCTCCACATCCAGCCACAGCTACCTTCCCAAACCCCAAATCTGTGCAGCCCTTCCCCACATTATACTCTACAAAGATCCTGCCCTCCCCAGAGCCTGGAGATGGGCTGAGAGGCTGAGCTGGGCATCCGTTCCATTAGTGCCCCAACATTATTCAGCATTTACTTTGAGTCAGCCATGGTGTTTTCCCAAATGTGCTGTGTTGCTCTCTTTTTTTTTTTCTTTGCAAAGTGGAGCCCTCTTTCCCCTTTGCCCTTTCTCCCTCCTGCTCATCCTCCAAAGCTACACCAATTGTCACTCCTCAAAGAGACTTTGTTAAACTAGAGTCTGTCAAGGACAGCCCACCCCACCCAGTCCCTGAGCCACGCTGGTGGGCTGCCCACTGCAATGCCCATCTTACTTCACATCGTGCTTAATTCACTTCTCCTATTGCTCCACTGAAGTCCTATGTCTGGTCGCATTCCAGCCTCTGTCCCTGAAGCTCCTACGGCATCCGGGCCAGAGCAGGTGCTCCATAAATGGCTCATTGAGTGTCTGTTCCACGGCTTATTTGCTATGAAACCTTGGGCACAGTATTTATCCTCTTTGATATGGACTGATTTTGTCTCCTTCAAAATTTATATGTTGAAACCTTAACTCCCAAAGTGATAGCATTAGGAGATAGGGCCTTTGAGAGGTGACAATGTCATGAGGGTGGATTCCCTCATCAATGGGGCTAATGACCTAGCAAGCAAAGAGGCCAAGAGAGCTGCCCTGCTCCGTCTCCCATGTGAGGACGCAGTGAGAAAGCTCCGTGTATGAACCAGAAAGCAGCCTTCACCACACACTAAATATGCTGGCACCTTGATCTGGGACTTCCCAGCCTCCAGAACTATGGGAAATAGATCCCTATTGCTTATAAGTTACCAGTCTGTAGGATCTTGTGGTAGCAGCCTGAGCTGACCAAGACACTCTTTTTTTTTGAGACTGAGTCTTACTCTGTCACCCAGGATGGAGTGCAGTGGCATGATCTCAGCTCGCTGCAACCTCCATCTCTCAAGTTCAAGCGATTCTCCTGCCTCAGCCTCCCAAGTAGCTGGGACTACAGGCATGAGCCCCTGCACCCGGCCTAAGATACTCTTAGTCTCATCTTTAAACTGGTGATGACAACAGCTCCTCCCTCAGAGAGCTGAAGTGAGGACAAAATGAGGCCATGCCTGTGAGATTCTTCCCAGCCTGAGCCACCCAGCCCAGTACATGTTAGCCATGATCCACAGCTAATCTCATCTCATCTAGCGAGCCCCAAAACAGCTCCTGTGAGTTATGAAAGAAGAAAGAAGGAGCAAGAAGGTTCCAGTGGACCGGGTGCAGTGGCTCACGCCTGTAATTCCAGCACTTTGGGAGGCCAAGGCAGGTGGATCAACCTGAATTCAGGAGTTTGAGACCTGCCCGACCAACATGGTGAAACCTCGCCTATACTAAAAAATACCCCAAAATATTAGCAGGGTGTGGTGGTGCACGCCTGTATTCCCAGCCACTCGGGAGGCTGAGGCAGGAGAATCGCTTGAACCTGGGAGGCAGAGGTTGCAGTGAGCTGAGATTGTGTCACTGTACTCCAGCTTTGGCAACACAGCAAGACTCTGCCAAAAAAAAAAAAAAAAAAAAAGGGCTCCAGTGATGAATGCTGAAGGGTGGGAAAGAGAAGCAGAAATGTCTAGGAAAGAACTGGTCAGAATGCCCCACTGAGCCCTTGGCATGACTTAAAAAGCCTCTCAGCCAGCTTTTTAAGAGAGAGAGGGCCAGGCTGCTCCCCAGGGCCCCGCGCTGGGACTCGAGGTTGAAAGTGAGGCTGAGTTAGCCACAGGTCACAGGGAACAAGCAGGGAGCAGGGGCGACCTCTCCTTGACATGAGCCTCAGCAGAGCTGGCGAGGGACCTGTGCTCCCTGGCCAGAGCTGTCAGAGTCTCCTCCTGGAGACAGGGCCCAGAACAAAGGCAGCCAACATCTCAGAGATATCATGGAATAAGGAAATGCTCACCTATTCCAGAAGTTTCTTTAATTGTAGATTGGAGAAGAAAAAGACAAGACTCCAGAAGTCCCAGAAATCGTTTATTTATTTATTTTAGAGATAGAGTTTCACTCTGTCGCCCAGGCTAGAGTGCAGTGGCATAATCATAGTTCACAGCATCTTCAAAGTTCTGGGCTCAAGGGATCCTCCCACCTCAGCCTCTTAAGTAGATGAGGCTACAGGCACACCACCATGCCCCATTAATTTTTTTATTTTATGTAGAGATGGGGGTTCTTAAACTCCTGGACTCAACCAATCCTCCCACCTTGGCCTTCCAAAGTGCTGAGATTACAGGCATGAGCCACTGTGCCTGGCCTAGAAAGAGCTTTTATTTTTTTGAGACAGAGTCTCGCTCTGTTGCCAGGCTGGAGTGCAGTGGCATGATCTCAGCTCACTGAAACTTCCGCCTCCCAGGTTCAAGCGATTCTCCTGCCTCAGCCTCCTGAGTAGCTGGGACTACAGGCACCCTCCAACACGCCCAGCTAATTTTTTTGTATTTTTAATAGAGACGGTGTTTCACCATGTCATATTGGCCAGGATGGGAGTGATCCGCCCGTCTTGGCCTCCCAAAGTGCTGGGATTATAGGTATGAACCACAGTGCCCAGCAAAAGAGCTCATTTTTACAAACAAATTTAAAATCACTCTGTTGTCATTTCCCAATAACAGACGGCAAATTCCCATTATGTTTGTCACTCCTTTAGGTCAAAGCATTGCCTTCTCCAAGCCCTCTTTATAAGTTTATCTGCCACTCAGAACAAAATATGACACAATGACTCACCCATAACTGCCCATGAAAGCCATTTTTGGGGTCAGTTTTTAATGAATAAAAGGTTTCTTTTTCAAGAGAGTAGCTCTAGGTAGAAAGAACCAAAGAACCAATGGTAAGATTCAAAAGACAAGAAAATGACTAGTCTTGTTTCCTTAGTGTCTTCCTCCTGGTCCTCAGTTAATAGCTGAAGCAGGAAATGTCGACAAAGTGTGTCATTCAGGGACGATCCTAGTGTTCAACACCAAGGACTGGAATAAAACTCAAATGAAATCCATCTAGTTAATTTCCTCCCCACCTGGCATACCCACATGTCTGGATGTGCCTAGCCACCTGCTGCCGTCCCCTCTGTGAAACTGACATGATCAGATGTCATGCTAGCGGAAGGCTTTAATTGAAGCCGAATTAAATTAATTACATCATTTTTGCCTTCCAAGCTTAATTCCCTTGAAGTTACATCATGAAACCAGGGCATTACAAAGGATTAGGGACCAAAGGAAGGTAGAGCTGAATAAGGCTTCCATATGCCCATGACTCATGTCTAATACTCACATCCCTGATGTGGACCCCCATGACTCACCACTGATACCAGCAACAATTCCATGTGGCCTCCACTCACAGGGATTTCCGGCCTTGCCTCCTGCTGCTGAGAACTCTGGGTGCTCCCTGGGTTAGTCAGAAGTCAGGAAAACTGTAAGCAGGACTCACCATCTCAAATGGCCTTTCAAGGCCTTTCAAGGTCTGTGTTTATTTTGGAAGACTTTGAGACTAATTTAGTTCAGTGTTTCCCCAAAAGTGGTATTGCCAAGGATGTTAGTAGATGCCATGTGGAAAACAAAGGGTCGAGTGGTCAAATACATTTGAGAAGAGGTTTAATAAACAGATTTCCTACCTGGGGGCCTCCTCGGAGCCTTCAACCTGCTAAGTTCACTGTGAATGTCCAGAAAGCAATAGAGTATGTGGCATTTCCCAAAGCGGGTTCGCCATGGAATCGCCTCTGCAGAAGAATCCTGTGGAGTTAAAGCACTGGTGAACACAATTTGGAAAAGCCTTTTGGGTTGCAGCTTCTCCTCCCACCATTCTCCCTTGCCACAAAGACAGAGCAGTCTCCAGACACCTGTGTTTCTAAAACAGTGATTTCACATCCATCTCTGCCATTTGGGACATTCTGCAGGAATTCCTCCCTCATTCCTGCAAGCAAATAACCGTGTTTTGGTTTCCACAGAACAGCTATATTGTGTAGCATGGCAATGCTGAGAGGGGCCACTGGGACTGCTCAATTCTTATTTTACCACTGAAGAAGATGCAGGTGATGGAGCAGAAGCGACCAGCTGGAGATGAGACAGCTAGACACACACAGAGCTGGGACTGGATACCCATTGATCTAAATCTCCACCCACAGTAATGGGATCAGCTACTCAGGTACAAATAAAGGGAGTTACTAGTTGATTAGCTGATTAGTTACTAGTTACTAAATTATAGAGTCATTGATAGATAAATGGATTACTAGATCCATCCAACAAAGAAGCTCCTGAACAGAGCAAGCAGCAATGCCCAAGCAGTGGGAGATGGGTCCAAGAGTTAGGAGATGAATGTGAATGACTATGGGTTCTTCTTTTCTGAGTTTCCATAAAATCCTATGCATAACTCTCCCAGGATTTACCACAATTACAATGAAATATTTGGGGACCTTCTTTCTGTATCAGAGTTCTTAGTTGCAGATAACAGAATCCAGTGTAGCTAATTTAAGCAAAAAGATGGCTTATTAATTGGTACTGAATAGTGCATGCAGTCTTCAGGAGAAACAGAAAATGAGACCAGATGTGAAGCAAGCAGGAATAATGGAGCCAGGAGCAATGTCCAACCACACCGCAGGCCTGCTGCAGGGAACACTGATGGCTTCTGCTACCCACCTCTGGACCCTACGATACTAGGCTGGATGCTAAAAACCCACAGCAGCCCTAGAAAACCAGGTACCCCTGCCACCATGCTTGTCAGAACACCTGCATAAGATCAGCGCCTCACCTTGCTCACTTCTGCATCTGGATCTCCAGCAGAGGCATGTGCCAAGCCAACCTAGGTCACACGCTGGGAACACTGTGGACCCCTCGGTGGTGACTGAGCAACCTCAAGCTTCTGAAAGAATTGGCAAAACCTGAGCTATTTGAAATAACAAGAAGAAACTGTTGTTTTTAACCTGTAAATTCTCTTAGAATTTGGTTTCCCCAAAATGAGTTATTTACTTTGTGATGCTTGTTACTGTATCAATTATATTTGAGAAAAATGAAGAATAATGTGAAAAGCTGAGCTGTAACTTGTAACTTTGGCTCTGCTGAGCTGTTCTTGTTAAAACAGGAACTCTGTGTAAGAGACAAACCACATAGCCTGACTGCCGGAGAGAGATGACAGCAGGTAATGAGCCTCTCATTTAGAGAGTCTATAAACAGACGTGTAATGGAGAGGCTTATTACCCAGATTCCTGTCCCAGGAAAGGCATATTGATTATGGCCCTGGAAAGGGAATGGGACCCTTATGGGGAGCCTATAAATGGACACATGAAGGGTGTCTGCCGTGAGAAGAAACCTCTGTGGAGTTAAGGATGTAAAAATCTTTCTTCTCCTGCTGCTCCCCACGGCCTGCATGGGGTCTCCCAACTCTTGCAGTTTTGTGGTCAGGCTGGTTGTCCTGTGTCAGATCCTGTTCCCCCTGCAGCTGTGAGCCTACTGCTTTTCTTGCTGATAAGTTTATAATTAACTATATTCTTGCTAAGGTTTATGGTTTTTATGCTAACGCACAGAAAGTAACTTTTACATGGTTCTGCTTTTACAATACTATATTGTGATCTTTGGTCAACAGGTTTTGCTTATGTTTCTTTTTGAATAATTATCACTGAAACTTTGTGTAACTTCACTCACCCTCCCTTACTGAAAGAGCCTAATAAAAAACTGAGGTTTTCAGGAGAATGTTAGACATCCACGTAGCAGCTTTATGTGGTGTCTCCCCTGGGCCCAGCTTTGAAGAAAACTGTTTCTTTGTCTTTTCTTTGTTTTTCACCGAACACTCGATGACTTTGAGAGATCCTGAATCCACGTTGATATATTGGGAGCCGGTCTCCACAATAGTCACATGCCTCACCATATGTTATGGACTGAATTGTGTTTTTCCAAAATTAAGATATCTACGATATCCCTGACCCATAACAAGACTGTATTTGGAGACAGAACATTTAAGGGTGTAATTCAGGTTAAATGAGGTCGTAAGGGGCAGAGGGAGCCCATATGACTGGAGTCCTTATAAGAAGAGGAAAAGATGCCAGAAATGCACATACACAGAGCAGAAAAGCCACGTAAAGACACAGGAAGAAGGTGGCCATCTGTGAGCGAACGAGAGAGCCGTCAGGAGAAACCAGTTCTGCCAACATCTGGATCTTGGACTTCCAGCCTCCAGAACTATGAGATAATAACTGTCTGTTGTTCAAGCCATCCAGTCTGTGGTATCATGTATAGGCAACAAAGCAAACTAATACAACCTGGATGAAAGGGAAACATAGTTTGTAGGTTTCCAGTCTCAGTAATTGGGGGGAAGAAAATGAGAAGAACCAATGTACAGAACCCACCACACTTTATCTAAACAACAGGATTGCCACTGAGTTTAGAAATGCATGGGGGTCATTTTGTTGTTGTTGTTGCAATGGAAAGAGGGAATACTGTTGGCATTTAGAGGGTGGAACCAGTGGTATTAAATACCCTATAATGCATGGACCATCCCAGGCCACAGATAATTTTTGCACAAAAAAAATGTTAATAGCTCTGTCTGTTGAGAAACTCTAGGCTAGAGTAGGAGCTTCGTGAAGACAGAAATTATTTATTTTCTCCCACATCAGCGCCAGAGTCTGGCACACAGGAGATGCTCAATCAAGTTGTGTTGAATAAATGTATAAGAAATGAATGATTATAAAGAGGAGCAAAAGAATAAATGGCCAGAATAAGAATGGAAACAGCCCAGAACTAGAAGTGACTAAATATCTGAACCATACAGACATAAAATTATATTTTCTTTTTATTTTTTATCACTGAAAATTACGCCTGAACTAGAAAAGATGTTGAAACAGAGGTGCACTGAAGTGACTGCATGGCTGATTGATTGTTTGGTTAGTTGATGAGCAGATCAGTGGGGGACAGAGTTGGGCAGGAGAGATGGGCTGGGGTTGGCTGTGGGGAGCTAATCAGTCGCAGTGTGAGTGGGCAACAAGGCGAGAGAGTCCTAGGGCTGTGAAACTTACACGCAACCAAAACCCTCCTTTTACCTATATCCATCACCATGACAGAGGCACTTGGATGGTATCAAAATCCCCATTATTTAAGTCACTTTTTAAAAACAAAATATTGCCCCCACCAAGCCCTTTTAATAGGTTAATATGTCACCTGAAGGGTGACACCATGACCGATACCCGCCCATCATAGCAATTTTTGGATTAGTTTCCAATGCAAGTAGGTCTGTTTCTGAAGAATGTAGTTGTAGATACATAAGACCAGGGGCAGAAATCAAAAGATTTTAGAAAACAGACTAGCCTGGGTGCCTTCGAGCCCCAACCTTGGTCCTGAGTTGAGACAGGAAATATTGCCAAAGCATGTCTTTCAGGAAAGCCCAAGGTGTTCAATGCCAAGGAACAGAATAAAACCCAAATGAAACTCATCTAGCAAATTTCCTCCCCAGCTGGTACACATGTCTGGATGTGTCAGTCACCTGCAGCTGTCCCGCTTATGAAACTGACAATGTAAGATATGCTATGGGCTTTCTGCAACTTCTCTTGGACACACGCAAACATCCCTCCCACCAGGATCATATCACCTCCCACCTGGGCCACAATGACTGCTAAGTCTCCACACTGCCAGGGCCCCCTTGCACCCATCAACTGTGCCATGCATTCATCTCTTCCAGCCTAGTTAACATACCTGTGTTTCCTGTCACATTTAATATACAAAAATACATCCAATGAGGCAATTAAAATACCAAATTAAATAGAAAATTAGAACCACATAGAAAAATAGAAAAGAAAACTACAGTAGTCCAACCATTTGCCCCAGTGTTTCCTGGAAGCCATGACGTAAAGGAAGTCGGGTGTATTGTGTAAATTTCATTCATGGAGAAGAAAACTACAAACTCTTGAAGGAAAGCAGCTCTTCCCAAGCTCCTACATTAAGAAAGGACTCCTACAGGATTTCATATGGAAGACAATGAAAGACTCTAGGAGCAAAGTCGTCAGCAGCAGCATTCACTAATGATGCAATAGCAGATTTCATATGAAGGTGTCTTCCTCCTGAGCCAAGAGTGTAAAATTAAAATGCAGTTTAGAAAAGGCATCTTTCCCAATAGACTTATTTTCCTTAAGTCTGCATTTATCATGTTATTCTACTGCCCACCAATGATGTCTCTTTCTTCCCTACCTCTTCTGAGCGGCTATCTGTAGCCTGACTCCCAGGCTTTCCCTACCAATGGATGGAAACTTCCTCCAGCACTCCCTAGCATGACCTCAAGGCCCTCCTTATCCAAGGGCAGGGCTCCTCTCCACCTTCCAACTCATCTCTTGACTGCAACCCACATCCTGTAGCTCCTATGAGGAGAGAAGTGGAATGGGAAGGAAGAAGAAAAAGTAGAGAAGGAGAGAGAAAAAAAAAGATGGAATAAGGAAAGGAGCAAAAAGAGAAAAGAGAGATCCTGACACTCCAACTCCAGGGACAGATTCACGTTTAAGGCTGGGTCTAAGCCCTGCCGCTTCCGTGGACTTTCTGTCCTGCCTGTCTTGGCCGTGACTCCCTTTTCCGGAGCAGCTGGGTGCTGTACCACGTTCCTCCCACTGCATGCCCTCTGGCACCTCAGGCTCTGGCAATACCAAGAACATGATGTTCCTCCAAACACACCGAAACAGTCTACCCAACGTCCATTCCCTGCTGCTTCCTTAATAACAGACCTTGGGATCTACTCAGGGCTGCAGTTTGCTCAGTTAAAAGACTGCATTTGGCCGTGTCTCTTGAATCTAGACAAAAGTTCCTGGGTGAAGCTTCTGCGAAGTCTTTTTCAAGGGGACTGGTTCGGCTGGCTTCCCCTTCACTCTGCCTGAAATCCTGTAGACTTCTTATTCAAGGGGGATGTGTTCCAAGACCCCCAGTGGATACCTGAAACTGAGGAGAGAACCAAACCCCATATGTACATTTTTTTCCAGATACCTAGACACCTATAATAAAGTTTAATTTCTAGGCCAGGCACAGTGGCTGACACCTGTAATCCCAGCACTGTGGGAGGCCGAGGTGGGCAGATCACCTGAGGTCAGTAGTTCAAGACCAGTCTGGCCAACATGGTGAAACCTGATCTCTACTAAAAATACAAACTGAGCTGGGCATGGTGGCATGAGCCTGTAATCCCAGCTACGTGGGAGGCTGAGACGAGAGAATCACTTGAACCTGGGAAGCAGAGATTGCAGTGAGCCTAGATGGCACCACCGCACTCCAGCTTGGGAAACGGAGCAAGACTCTGTTTGAAAAAAAGAAGTTTAATTCATGAATTAGGCACAGTAAGAGATTAACAACAATAACTAATAACAAAATAGAGCAATTATAACAATATGTCACTATCACTACTCTTGCACTTTTAAGAATTATTTAAATATAAGCACAATACAATAGTTGATCTGGTAACCAAGACCACTGAGTGACTAACAGAGAGTGTACACAGCATCGGGACAGAGCAGGATAACACGAGACTTCATCATGCTACTCAGAAGGGTGCACCATTTAAAACTTATGAATTGTTTATTTCTGAAATTTTCCATTGAATATTTTTGGACTGCAGTTGACTAGAGGCAGCTAAAGCTGTGGAAAGTGAAACCATGGACAAAGGAGAAGGGGGTTACTGCACAGACATCCTGGCTGGAACTCCAGCAGCTGTCTTGTGACCTTGAGGATAAAAGTCACATGCCAAGAATGGAAAAGCAGAAAGAGAGACAGAAAAAAAATACCTCTATAGCAGCCCTGAATTGCTTGCTTTTGGTCTTCTCTATGAAAGAGAAGTTAGCCTTCATTTAAGTCATTTATTTGGTTTCCTCTCTTAGACAGCTAGATCAAAATGCAATACAACAGCCACGTGGTTTTCTGCCTCTGAGCCATGGCGCAGCTGTTCTCTTTGCCAAAAACCTTCATTCCCGTCCTCCTGCGTATTTCTGGTCCGGTTAGAAGCCTGCACGGAGGTATCTTGCCCCATGTGAAGCTTCTTCAGTTGACTTCTCAGGCAGGCCCGGTTCCTCCCTCCTGAGTGAGTCCTCTTCCCTAAGCCAGGTTCACTCACTTATCATTGTTTGGGGTAGTTTATACTAGTGGTTCTCCAAGTGGGTCCTGGGCCAGCAGAGCACCTGGGAGCCCCACCTGAGACCTACTGAATTAGACTCCCGGAGTGGGGCCTTGGAATCTGTATTTCACAGACTCTCCAGGGGATTCTGATGCAGCTCAAGTTTGAGATCCCTGCTTTGTGTGCGTGGAGTTTTCTACAGGAGGAGGGTCTTGTGTCTGTCATCTTTTATCCAACAGCCCTACATTTGCCGGCCACAGAATAATGGTTTAATAAATATTCAAAGAATTACATAACAATTGAAGAATGAAAATGAGAAAGACTGATAAATTAATCATTTATATGAAAACAACTCGGATTCTCTACTCCAGAAAGCCCTGTGGATATTTGCCGGTTCTTCTGTGTCTCAACTCTTAGCAGTTCCAAAGCCCCAACGGGAGACGTGGTCCCTAAACTTTCACAGGGATTCTATCTAGTCAATGCCTGACATGCTCTTTGGCACCACTCCTGCAAAGGACAAAATAGAAAATAAAAACAGCAAGGGAGTTTTAAAAAGAAAAAGAACCATGTCTTTGAGGGCTGAAGGGAACACCCCAAATTTTTGTCCTTGTCTCAAATTTTCCATGAAAATGTAAACCAGTTGTTTATCTTCACTGTAATTGGTTTCACCCTAACATGGCTTTCTTTCTTTTTCTTTTTTTTCTGAGATGGAGTCTTGCTCTGTTACCCAGGCTGGAGTGCAGTGGTGTGATCTCAGCTCGTGCAACCTCTGCCTCCCAGGTTCAAGCAACTCTCCTGCCTCAGGCCCCCAAGTAACTGGGATTACAAGTATGCACCACCATGCCCAGCTAATTTTTGTATTTTTAGTTGAGATAGGGTTTCACCATGTTGGCCAGGGCGGTCTCAAACTCCTGACCTCAGGCAATCTGCCCATCTCAGCCTCCCAAAGTGCTGTGATTACAGACATGAGCTACCGCACCCAGCCCTTCATGACTTTCTTGATGGAGTGAGCAGCCTAGACTACCAGTGGGTTTTGTAGAAAGGAGAAGTGGGGAAGAGAGTGGACAGCATGCATTGCACATGAGAGGACATGATGAGGAAGGTCCTCAGATTGCCAGGACAGGTGATGAGACTTGAAGTACTTCAAAGCCAGCAGGGGAGGAATGTGCCTCTCAGCAAATGAAGAAAGATCCAGCCAAGCTGGGATGAAGATCATGAGCTTCTGAGAAAAAATAAAGCATGTCAACACCTTCTCTACAACTTCTACATGGATGTGAGAAAAGTAAGGATGAGGGAGACATTTTTCTATCAATTCAGATCACCAAACTTTTCTGATGACCTCATTATCTCAGGCGGATCTGGGTACATGGGCTCTGGGGTGACCACAACCCAACTCCACTCTCAAGTCCTGTTGTCAGACCCCATGAGTGAGCTCACATATTTCATCTCAGCTATTGCCATCATCATCATCCTCACTGCTGGGCTGCTAGTCACAGAAATTCACAGCCTACGAGATGAGACTCACCAGTACAAGACGTTCATAAGGCAATGTGATAAATGCAATATTAGAAATTTGTATGTGATGAAGTAGTGAGGAGAAGAGAATGATTGACTACCTCTGTAGATCAGGCAAGATATATAACCAAGGGGAAAATATTGAGCAAGGTTTTGAAGGATGAATAGGAGTTTGCCAATTTTAAGCTAAGGTAGGACACCTGAGAATTCTTCTGTCTCCAGAAGTCTTTAAATATGGGTCTGTATAATGGACTCCAACATTTAAATTTATTATTCAGGAAGATCCCTGAGAACAGTGATTTTCAGTCATTAATGTGCCCACAAATCATATAGGAATCTTATTAAATGATTCTGGCTCAGAAAATCTGAATTAAGTCCTAAGAATTTGCATTTCTAGTAAGTTCCCAATCATGCAGAAGCTGCTGGGCTACAAACCACACGCTGAGTGTTCAGACCTAAGCAGCAGTTCTCCAGCTGTTCATCGTCTCACTACACCCCACAAAGGGCATTCATTTTACAGCATTTAAGAAACAAGTCTTGAGTTAAAAGATCTGTCCCAGACAACATGGTTAAGAAGTGGCAGAGCTGTGATTTGAACCCCAATCTGCCTGACTCAGGGCCACAGGGTCTCAAGCACTATTCTCTTTACAAAAGAATGAGCTTCTAGTCCCCCTAAATCAGAGTCTGATGTGGGACCGGCTGGCGTAACAAACCAATTCCCTTCTGAAGATCCTAGAGTCTAGCAAGGGGAGAGAGACCGAGTTCTACCTGCACTGACCAAGCGTAGCCAGCTTCAGTGACTTTAAAAACCCAATTCACATCCATGACTTTTCCCACCAGAAGAAACTGTCATTTGGCCTCTTCCACGTAGCAGTGGGCGGTACAGTCCTTGGACAATACAGCAATCAGGGACAAAGGGAGAAAACAGAGCATGCTCTTGAGGGATTTGTGGAATCAACCATCCTGAGTTCAAATTCTGGCCTTGCCAGGCGCAATGGCTCATGCCTGTAACCCCAGCACTTTGGGAGGCCAAGGTGAGCAGATCACCTGAGGTCAAGTGTTTGAGACTCACCTGGCCCCATCTTTATTAAAACTACAAAAATTAGCCAGGCATGGTGGCACATGCCTGTAATTCTACTTATTCAGGAGGCTGAGGCAGGAGAATCGCTTGAACATGGGAGGCAGAGGTTGCAGTGAGCAGAGATCACACCATTGCACTCCAGCCTGGGCACAAGCAAGACTCTGTCTCCAAAAAAAAAAAATGTCGCCATATGCAGAGCCAACTACATTACTTGCAGGGTTCGATGCAGAATGAAAATGCAAAACCTCTTTGTTCAAAAAAGCAGAGAAATAGCTTTTTCCTTTCTCTACAGTCTCTCTCTCAAGCTGCCAAGTTATTTTTCACTTACTATTTAATGGTGTGCCCCCTGGGGTGTGGGGATTCAGCTGTGTGGCGAGTGCAGTCCCTCACAGTTCCCAGGGCCTGCTTCATGGCTCAGTGCATGGACATGCATGCCAGGCCAGCACCCTCATCCAGGGCCCCTAGGGATTGGGCTGGCAGCAATTGCCAGGACAGAGTGAGGATGCAAATCCCATACAGGGGGAAGTGGGGAGGTGCAAAGCAGAGTGGCATGCCCAGGCCAGAGTCGAGGCTCCAAGCTCTGCTGCACACTCCATCATCCCATGGGACTTTGCTTATAAAACACACACTCAGAAATAAAATTACTAAGAATTTCAAGATGGGGATCACAGAACATGAAACCTTGAGTGTGGGGTCCTGCATGACTATACTGGTCTCACACCCGCAAAGCCCTGCCCTATCTTGGTTTAGAGCTACCTGGCCTTGGGCTTGTGGACTTCACCTTTCCAAGCCTCAGTTTCCTCATCTGCAGACAAGCATGAGAATACCTACTTCTGGCCAGGCGCTGTGACTTACCCTGTAATCCCAGCACTTTGGGAGGCCACGGCAGGTGGATCACGACATCAGGAATTCAAGACCAGCCTGGCCAACATGGTGAAACTCTGTCTTTACTAAAAATATAAAAATTAGCCAGGCATGGTGGCGGGTGCCTATAATCCCAGCTACTCAGGAGGTTGAGGCAGGAGAATCACTTGAACCCAGGAGGCGGAGGTTGCAGTGAGCTGAGATTATGCCATTGCACTCCATCCTGGGCAACAAGAGTGAAACTCCATCTCCAAGAAAAAAAAAGAAAATATCTACTTCAGGGTGACTGCGAGATTTCAGAAGATAAAGGGAAGTGGTGAGATGAAGGACCAGTGGGATATTCTATGCCTAGTCCTCAGCACCGTGATGCGTGTTCCTCTGCAGCTCATCCTGGCTGCACACCTCTTCACAGGGCCCTGGCAGCCCTAGGACTAGTCCACACCGTGTTCACGGAGATGAGCCCCTGATCACAACTTCAGAGGCCTGGCAGTATGGAGATGCTACGGAAGTTCCTGAGCACTGTCCATCTCTGTACTTCTCCTACCAATCCAGTAACAAATAGTTCTTGGGACGCACTGGACCATAGAACATGCTTGGAGGAGAGCTGATGTATAGTGTCTCCAACACTCCAAAAGTGATGGGGACTTTTGCCATTTCTTTGGCCAGAGCTGCCTTCAGGAGAGTAGTTCTCAGCTACACTAGAGGCCCTGAGGAGCCACAAGCATCCCCATGCCCGCCTACACCTCCAACAGTGAAACCAGGATGTCTGGGGAGGAGGGACCCAGGCCTTTTACTGTCTACTGTTCCCCCAGGTGATCCCAAGATGAGCCACAGCAACAGAGCACCACTGATGATGATGTATGAGGGCTGTGACATCATCCCTCCTGGAGATGCTATCATCACCCGCTTTGACAGGACAGAAGACAAAGAGAAGTAAGTGGCTTTCCAGGGCCATGCAGTTAGAGGTCTGCTCTGCCCTAGCCCTCACCTTGCAAAGCAGCAATCACCTCCCCTGGAAGCTTGTTAGAAGTGAATCTTGCAGATCGCAAGGTCAGGAGTTCGAGACCAGCCTGGCCAATATGGTGAAACCCTGACTCTACTAAAAAAATACAAAAATTAGCTGGGCGTGGTGGTGGGCACCTATAGTCCCAGCTACTTGGGAGGCTGAGGCAGGAGGATCGTTTGAACCCAGGAAGTGGAGGTTGCAGTGAACCAAGATCGCGCCACTGCACTCCAGACTGGGCGACAGAGCGAGACTCCATCTCAAAAAAAGAAAGAAAGAAGTGAATCTTAAATGGTTTCTTTAATAAAATTATTTGACCCTCCCCATCTTCCACAAAAATGTCAATATCCAGAGACACACCCCCTTTTGCTCAGCTGCTGTACTGCTCTGTGAATCCAAGAGCGCCTCGGAACAGAAGCCGGCATCTGAGGCGGGATGGCCTGGGTGTGAGTGCCAGCGGCCCCCCCACTGCCCCGCTGTTGATGGCCTCTCCAGTGTTCTATCCCCAGGTTCCCCGATCCGTTCCAGGAATAGAAAATCGCAACATCCACACCTCTTAAGATGGCCATAGGCATGAGGAGAGTTCTTTGCTCAGCCAGCTTCGGTGATAGGCAGCAGCCACTGACCCAATAGCCACAAAAAGCACTCCAGCCATTAAGTATCAGATCCAGCCAGGGACTAAGTATTTCCCCATCTCTCCTGGCAAAAGGCTGTTTCCACACTTCTTGTAACAGATGTGGCTCTCACTTTGATCCCACCCTCCGAAAAGGACTGTGGACCTTCTCCAAGCCCTTTGTTCCCAGAGGGGGCTAGCAAGGAATCCGTGGAGCTGCTGTGGGAAGCTATCTGGGCATAACCCCTCATGGAAAAGGCAGCTGGGCCTCCAGCTGGGCCCAGGTGGTGAGGATGCCGGCCTGAGATGGGCTGGGATAAACCCTGCACAGCCAGATGAAGCCCACGTTCTGCAAGCCTTCAGTGCAGCCCCTCCATAGCCAAAGCCTCCACTCCCCCAGCCTCATGGAGAGGGCGCAAGGACTCGCCACATCTCTGCCTGGGACTTTTTCCCTTTTGACAGTGGGAGCCAGCTGGCATCCGTGATCCCGGTGCAGCAGAGCACACAGTATATGTAGGTCCCCCAACGCAGGGTTACCATGGAGACCATGGTGCTCTGGATAGCAAGGGCCACACCACCGCTTCTCAAGCTTCTCCGTGCCCACCAGTCACTGGAGTTCTCATTCTAATGCAGAACTGGGTTCACGATGCAGAGGGGAGTGGAGGAAATGGGGCTGAGATTCTGCATTTCTAACAAGCTTCTAGGTGATTCCAGACTGCTAGCCCATGGACCACCCTTTGAATAGGGAAGGCTCAGGTTTGAATTCTTCCCTGCACTATTCATGACTGCATGGCCTCGAGAAAAGTAACTCTTGGAACCTCTGTTTCCTCTTCTGCAAGATGGAGCAATCATCACCTACTCCCTAGAGTGGGAGGCAGCCAAGCTCCTCAGTGGGTGAAGGGTGGGGCTGGAGCTAAACCCCAGGCAATGCCTTCAGCAAAGCAAGAGAAAGACCCCCCCGTAAGGACGTTCAAAGAGGATTTAGGAACCAGCAACATGATTTCTTCCCCAGGTGATGGGGCAGGTGGGTTTAGAATCAAGCAGCCCTGAACGGCACTCTGAGTCTAAAGCCACTCCTCTGTAACTTATGGACAATAAAACTTATACAAGTTTTGTTACTGGAAACAGGAAGGAAGGGAGGGAGGGAGGGAGGAAAGGAAGGAAGGGAGGGAGGAAAGGAAGGAAAGAAGGAAGGAAGGGAGGACTTTAAGTCAACTGCTTAGCACAAGACTAAGCACATGCTAAGCACTCAAATGTTTATTTCCTTTTTCATATGTCAGCTTCCTTTTTTCTGTTCATCTCCCATTTTTTTTCTCTCCAGAGAAAACGTAACCATAATCCAACGGGATCAACTAGGAGCTTCTGAGGACTACCATTCAATGATCATGAGCATGAATGCTTGTATCCAGATCACACTAGTAAGGATCCTTTCATTACAAGTGATAAAAACCCCTACTCAAACTTCAGAATATTATGGCTTCCTTAACTGAACAGTCCACTGGGATTCAGGCATAGCTGGATCTAGGGATCTAAGTGATATTGTCAGGGGTGTGTCTCTTTTTGTTCTATTTTCTTTAGCATTGGTTTCATTCCCGGGCAGGCTCTCCGAGTGTGGTAACAAAGATAGCCTCCAGCAGCTCCAGGCTGCCTGACCTGGCATCAAAGGAGATCCTCTTTGCCAAACAATCCAAAAAGTGGCCTAGGACTAATTCTTACCTGCCCAGGTGGAGTGATATGTCTGTCCTGAGTAACCTGCTTAGTTCTGTGTGACACATCCATCCTGGAGACGGGGTGGGAGCTCCTATGGTAAATGCACCTGACATGATGACTTGAGCATACCCTGAGAATGACCCTGCGTGGCAGATGCACCTGAATGTGTGTTTGGAGTTCCAAGGAATGGGAGGAGCCAACCCTTATCTATTCCTTAGCTATGAGGAACACCTGAGCCCCCAGCCTGAGATGCATGGAATGCAAAGGCCCCCGTGCAAGGAATTGCAGCCCTTTGTTTTGAGTTAAATGAAGGTTGCCAAGTGGATGTTGTGAGGGGGAGGGAGCTAGGTGAAAATACTGTATAAACCACATGCTTTTTGCAACAGTTCATTCCTGTCTTACAAAAGCCATTATTTTGTATAGGGCACAACGCACCTACACTCAGTGTAACATAAGCAGAAAAGTCAGCAAGGGTTTTATGTGGTTTTTCCTGTCGGTCAGCTGTTCCAAATGAAGCAGACCTCTTGCACTCTCCTGGAACCTTACACGCTCCTTCGCAATAGACCTAGTTCAGGAACACCAGCTGAGCGGACTTGGAAGCCATATCACATAGAAGCTAAGAATGTCTCGTCAAAGCCTAAATGTGTGGGTTCCTATCCTGATTCTGCCACTCTAGGGAGTGTGATGTGGACCAAACTCTTCTCCCTCTGTGTGAAGAGGGAACCTCTGGACCACTTCATATGTAAGTTTCCTGCTAATAAAACCCCATGTCTCATTTGCGGACTCTGTGTCTCTTCTTCAGCCTCCTAAACCTGCTGCCTTCCCTAATGAAGTTAATAGGAGCCGGGCACAACAGAGACTCGCCCCCAGATCATCTTGAGAGGGCAAATGGGAGATATATTAATTTTCTAGGGCTGCCATAACAGATACGACAAACTGGGGGAATTAAACCACAGAAATGCATCCTCTCACCGTCCTGGAGGCTAGAGGCCCAGCATCAAGGTGTCCAAAGAGTTGGTTCCTACTAGAGGTTCTGAGGCAGAGCCCCTCCCAGGCTCTTTC